>JAVXUP010004392.1:0-33289 GCA_033070095.1 Escallonia herrerae | reverse complement strand
TAATTTTATTCTTATATAAAATTAATTTCAATTACTTACGGTTATTACTTTCTATTTTTAATTTCGGTTCTCTCTCACCAATCAATTAAAATTTTCTTTACGAACTTAAATTTGAATTTTAAAAGTAATATGCAATTATAGCACCTTAATCAAGTTTTTATAATTATCATTTCCTCATTAATCTAATTAATATATAATTCTGCAACTATTCTCAAAGTATTTACACATAATCAAATTCTTAAATAAGATGTAATAACTTATCAATGTCTCCCTCATATTTTGTCGTCTTTACCATTGTTTGAGTCATCTACATTTAAATTAGCAATACTTCAAGATCAAATTCAACACTACCACCATCTTTCCTTATTTTTGCGAAGCTTTTAAATCTCCTTAATTTTGTCTTCGATGTAGACTTTTTTTTCAAATATCAAACCATTTGTTATGACATCTATCATTTTTCTGTTTAAAATTTAGAATGTTGTCAATTACCTTACATTTATCACTTTTCTCTTTTAAGTTTTTGAATGTTGTCCATTATCAACCCATTGCATCTATCACTTTTTTGTTTAGAAATTTGAAAATTTTTCACTATCTTACATTTATCACTTTTCTCTTTAAATTTTTGGACATCAAACCACCCCCCCCCCCCAAAAAAAAGAAAAAAAAATCCTCCCAACACAGCAAAAACCCTACAAATTCCGTAAAAGTTATCTGTCTTACTTTTTTTCATTTGTAATTTTGATATTATACGTTTTCATCCATCTGAAAAATAAATTCCTAAAATTTCTCTGACTCATCTGTTTCCCTTTTCTTCTCCTTGATTTGAGTATGTTCTTTTTCCTACTATTTATCCTCTATAGTACTCTAAAGAAAAACCCGTAAACCTCTCTATTCTCCTCATGTTTGATCTTCCCTTTCATTCCTTTGTTGATAATAGAACCTAAAAATGAAGAAAATTTCTTTTATGACGTGTTATTATAAAATGCGGAACATACTCGTTTACTTGAAAAACTCTAAAAAAAAATTTATAACCATACGGTTTTCCCTATCAAGGACCATATATTTTCATGCACTAGCGACGAATATATTAGCAGTTTAATAACAATACAAAGTGTGGAGATGTAAACTTTATCTTATATTAGTGTGATTTTTTAATTTAATATGACCCAACTTAACGTGTATTATAATGGTTGTCTTATAACTCTCACATGTGCAATGCACTGGATCAAAACTAGTTATAAGGGACGGAGGAAATAGTTTAGAGACAATAATCCTAACAAAATGCTAATAGTTAATGGACATTTATAACAGTTTTTCTTAAGAAGTAAAATAGTCAAACTTCATGCCCTTATATACTGTTCACACTATCATTTGTTGCTCAATGGTATAATGTTGTCATCTCAGCGATACAACCTTAGTTAAAATCAAAAGGTTTATAAAATCATATCAAGATACGAATTTAAGCTTTCCAATGCAAAAACAAGAAGGAAAGAAGGAGAACAAATCATTTATCCAAGTTGCTGTGCACAAGGAATATTGGGTTGTCGCGTCGTTCTTAAAGCATTAATGAGGGTGGAAAGGTGAACTCTTAGACATTTTTCACCGTAGCTAAGTGAAATGTATTTTCGATAACGATAGTTTTAATGAAACAATTCTGATAAAAACAATAAGTGATAATGCAAGCAGCACTTAAGTGTTACTACGGATCTGACGATCTGTTCCTCAAAACATAGCAACCCACCTCCAATTTTTACAAAGATGATAAGCATACCTGCATCATTTTTATTTAATCTAAAGACAGTATACAGCCTGCCTAACTCAGGACAGTATCTTCGTATATATTTCAACCTTTTACAAAGATGATAAGCATACCCACCTCCAATTTTTACAAAGATGATAAGCATACCTGCATCCATTGTATATTCGACCTTTTTATCCTCGTATATATTTCTGTCGTTCTCAAAAAAAAAAGAAAAAAAAAAAAAGGCAGTATACAAAAGATGATTTTGGTTTCCATTAATTTCATAACCAAATGATATATACACGGCTGATGACTAGAAAAAAGAGAGCCACAGAATAAGACAAACCCATCAATCTTTTCTCTAAACAACAACAACTTGATCAGAAGGAAAATCTGGAATTCAGAGAAATTAAGCAAAAAATTGGCTTTAAGAGATATAAATCGTTAGGCAGAGATTGGGTATGATGGTACGAGTTAGCTTACCCGAAGGAAACCAAAAGAGATTACGGTGGTTTTTAAAATTTTGTTGAGCATGGGCATGACCTGTAATTTCAAGTGCATTGAGGCTAGAAAAGTACAATCGCAGAGGTGTAACTTAAAAAAAATAAAAATTAAAGACAACGAGCTAAAACAAATGTTGGTCACCTTCGGCTCTTTAGCCTCTTTGTCCATATTAGTTTACCATGATAAGGCTGAGATATTAGGGGCACTATATCCTCATTATTCACCACATTGCATGTGAACTCTGACGTGATCCCGCTCTCTCTTTGCAAGTGTAAATGTCTTGTTGTCAAAAATATCTTGTGACAGATCCTAAATTCCACACTTCAACAAAATATCACTCGAAACTAAATACAAAACACTTAACCTCAATCAATGTCCTGAAAAAAAAAAAAAAATCAATGACCTTCCATCTCCTCCCTTCGAAGTCTCGGCTCGGCCCTGGTTTCCGCCATTTCTTTACCCTCTCAGTAGTAGGTTCGTACATCTTTGTATGTCATGAGTGCCACTCATAGGCTCAACCTTGGAAATTTTGCCAACACTATCAAAATGGTTTCCGAGCAACAGGCAAAATCATCCCTAGCATTCATATTTCCTAAATACCAAGGAGCCTGCCCATAACTGAACTGGAACCAAACTTGATTTAAGTCATTTTTTTGGCCCAAACATTAAGTAGGCCGAGATCGGGCTCATCACTCTCTACGTTTCACAAGTCTGAGTTCACCAACATATATGTATCGTAGTCAGTTGAAAATATCATGTATTTGCATACAATTGTATAAAAATCAAATTTGATTCTTCTTGAAGGTGCAATCATGGTTCCATGTGATAATTTCAGAGCTCACCAACTTATGTAATAGACATTAACAATTAATTAGACCGAGAGTTCAAGTTCAGGCTTTCGCATACGCTGTTCACACTTTTTCAATTTGGTAAATATGTAATATTCCCTCTATCCTAGAAAAATTAATCATATTTTTTTTGTGTTGTCTCACAAAAATTACTTACTTTTCAAATTAAGACAGATTTTGTATGTGTTTTTCCATAGTTATCCTTTTTTTACTTTTTTTTTTCTCTTTCCACATTACCAACTCATTTTCTCTCTTTAGTCCCATTATCTTATACTTTTTTTTTTATTTTTTTTATTTCTCTCTTTACATTTAACATTCCACCAATTAATTTCTCTCTCCTGGCCCACTTTCTTCCCCCTCTCTATTTAAAGGGTAAGATAAAAAATACATAATATATGACCTAATCCTTAATATGCGTGTCAAGTCAAATATGATCAATTTATGTAGGACGAAGGGATTAAAAATATTCAGAAGTTCATCAGAGTATGGGTTTGGTTACGACAAAGTTCACTTTGAAAATGTCCAAAATGAGCATAAGTTCGGGTTGCCAATGCTTACAATTTTGGCCATGAATGGCTTGACCCTAGTGAAGTAAGTAGCTCTTAAGATTTTTGGAATTGAGATACTGGAAACTGCAATGCAACCAAAATAAATAGGAAAGACTTCCCGGATTCGAAGATGTAACTTGAGGCTTGAGCACACTGTTCATAAAAGTTATTTATATCCCTCGAAGATAATGTCTTCGTATTGAAGTTCACTGGCAGCATACCCTCTAATATAACTCAAATATAACTCCCATTGATTGGGGGATATCTGACAATTTCAGTCAAACTGGAAGATCGATAATTATCTTATTAGGATTCTAAAAGAGTCCTCAAAGATTGTGACGTGATCCCCAAAGATCCTAACAGGTCTGACCCACGGCTCAGTCCTACTTGGGGTCTTCTACCTACAGTTATAAAAAAAAAAAAGTAACTCCCCCCAGGTATGTAGACAACTACAACTACACACAAAGACACTATCTTTTTCATGCTTTTTCAGAGTTATTATTTTATAACTGCACTCTGACTTAAGCATATGAGAGTTCTCCGCCGAGAACCCCACCCGAAGTTACTTATTTTCAGTCTTGCAGGTCATTGATCCAAGTTCGGGTTCCGAAATAAACGCGGAGCATATTTTTAACAGCAACACCCTCCATGATTCAACAACTCTTCTTCATGCTAACGATAACTCAAATAGCTTGAGATACATGAACAACATTGACTTGCTCCAAATTGCAACGAGCACACATCAATAATGTATAGTAAGAAATATCAAGAGAGAAGGATTATTCTGTATTGTAGAAACAAGGAAGGAGAAAAGAACCCCAAGGCCGAGTAGTGGAATGGCAAATGGCCTTAAGGAATGACCTCAAGGTCTCGAGTTCGAATTCTTATACTGACGGACCATATGAATTGTAGTTCTGACTATTTCAACAACAAAAAAAAGGAAGGAGAAAAAGTATAAAACACATGCATGCTAAATCAATTCTATGACAGCTGTTTAACTAGTGCACAAAAGCTCAATATTTCAATGTTATTTAACTCGAATAAAATATGTGTTAGATATTCATTTAACTAACATAGAAAGGCCCAAAAAAATTCTGGAAGTGACAGATAAACAAGTAGATCTGATTCTCAAAAGCTTGAAACCTACACATTCAGCACGGTTTTGTATATGGAAACCCCGTTAATGATGATATATGCTGTTAGAACCATTTTCTATTGACTAAAGCTTACTAATTAATTAAAATCTCAACATTTGCGACCATCCCACACTACTTTCCATGTTCAGCTTTTTCAAAAAAAAAAAAGGAAAAATGTATCAAGGAACTCAAGGCTCCATGCTTGACTAAAGCTTGCTCTTAAGGGCATGTCTTTCCGTTAGGCTTATGGTTTTCCGTAGTTACACCAGGTGTTTCCACTAGACTAATGTTAACCCCGTTCTTTGCATACTAGAGTAACAAATGCTAAAAGTCCATACTCATATATATATATATATAATATATATATATATATATATATATATCAAATAGTAATAGCAAAAATGAGTTGTAATAATACTAATAATGTCACTTCCACTTTTTCATGTGTTTTCTACCATTTTTAGTTACAACAATAGTAACCCACGTGTTAATAGGTTTGTAATAATACTCGCCGAGAAGAGTATACAAAGTTATAGAATATAAGAGAAAAAGAAATATCAGAAATAATTTTATATGTACACACACACACATACACAGAGATATATATAAGAGATATGAAATCAAAATTGAGAGCTAGAGAGAGAGAGAGATAGAGATTGGTTTTAAGTAGGGCATGTTAACGTGGAAAAAAGAGAAAAGTGAATTCATTTGATTAGTTGAATGTTAAATCGTATAATAATAGGCATGTCAAATAGGAAAGAGAAGTTCACATGTACTCAACTTTAGCTTTATAATATATATGATATGATTCCTAGTTATTTTAGTTGCACCATGGATCTTGTCCTTGTTGGCCTTCGGTTTCACTTACTTGGAATGTCAATTGAAACTATAAACCCCTTTCGAAACTAAAGAACTAGATAGGCCTTTCATGATTTGGAAGCCCTTCCAAGAAACGGAACGCCCTCTAGAAAAAATAACTAAAGCCGTAATGAGCCGAGCTGTTTAGGAAAATACTTGCGTGCGATTCAACTTGTTTATAACTCGTTCGAATTATATCCTTTATTAAATTAAGCAAGCTTAATCTCGACATTAGAACTTGTACCATAAAAGAGCTAAACCTTTTTTTTTATTACAGGAATAATATGATCTTGATTTTAAACTAGAAGTCTCCATCATTATAACGACTTTAAAGTCCTCCTCTCGCCCCTTTCACCACGCCTCGTTACCCCTGCAGCTACCACGAACCCCAACACACAATAATGCCCTAAACAGCTCTATCAATCTCTCTCTCCACCCTACCTCTGGACCCCGCCATCCTAATTTTGCCCGCTAATTATTACTCTCTTTTTTGTCCTTTTAAATCTTAGGTAGACAGGAAGTGAAAAGAAAGAAAGAGAGTTGCAAATGGTTGCTATCAAGCAAGAGCCGGCTTAGACTGAATATCTCTTTCCACGCTACACTCGAACCAGAACAAAAGATCAGAAAGTGATTGCTTGGAGGTAAACCGCCATTTCCGCTATCATGCTAAACGTACAAAGTATTCCATCTATCCCACAAAAATTAATCTTATTTTCCTTTTTTGCGGTCTCACAAACATTACTCACTTTCTAAATTAAGAAAGATTTTGTATTTATTTTTTCATAATTATCCTTATTTTTAATTTTTTAATATATTTCTCTCTCCACTTTACCAACTCATTTTCTCTCTTTACATTTAATATTTCACCAACCAATTTTTCTCTCCTGACCCGCTTTCTTCTCCCCTTTCTTTAAAGGTAATAATAAAAAATACATAATATATGACCTAAACCCTTAATATGAGTGTCAAATCAAATATGATCAATTTATGTGGGATGAAGGGAGTAAAAATATTCAGAAGTTAATCGGAGTATGTGTTTGGTTACAACAAAGTCCACTTTGGGAATGTAAAAAATGAGCAGAAGTTTGGATCGCCAATGTTTACAGTTTTGGCCATTGAATGGCTCGACCTTGGTGAAGTCAGAAATAGCCCTAATGGGGTCAACATAGTAGGCTCCATAGAAATAGCTCTTAAGATTGATGGAAACGAGGTACTGGAAATTACTATGAAACAAAAGTAAATAGGAAAGTACTTATCGGATTCGAAGATGTAAGTTGAGGCGTGAGCACACTGTTCATAGAAGCTATTTCTGTCCCTCGAAGATAATGTCTTGGTGTTGAACGTCACTAGCAGCATACTCTCTGATATAATTCAAATATAACTCTAAATAATTGGGGGGATACACGGCAATCCCAGTCAAACTGAGAGATCGATAATTATCTAATTAGGATTCTAAAAGAATCCTCAAAGATATTGACGTGATCCTCAAAGGTCCTAACGCGATCCTAATAGGCCTGGCCCACGGCTCAGTTCTACTAGGGTCTTCTACCTACAGCTATAAAAAGAGGACTACCCCTAGGTATGTAGACAACTATAACTACACACAAAGACACAGTCTTTTTCATGCTTTTTTAGAGTTACTATTCTGTAACTGAGCTCTGACTTACGCATCAGAGAGTTTTTCACCAGGAACCCCACCCGACGGTCACTCGTTTTCTGTCAGGTTGATGCCAAGGAAAGTGGGTTCGTACCTACATGGAGGTGCCACAAAGGCTGCAATCCGAGTCAGCTTCCAAATGTACAAAGTGAGAGACAGTGAGGGTGAAGTAAGGGCAGAGAGCAAGGCTTCCTAGACAGGCCGTGAGGAGTGACAGTGCTGTGGAGACAAGGCTGAGACGAGCAGGGCTGGCAATCGACTGTCCAAGTCAAGGTCCAAGTCGTGGTCCAATGCTACGATCCGATGTTATGTCCAAAGTTAGGTCCAATTTGGTGTTTCTCTCTATAGAATCCAAGAGTTCTCAAGTTCTAGAGTGAGAAAGTGATTTTGTAAGAATTAGCCATAGTCCATTTAATGAAGTCCAAAGTCCACTATTTATAGGCAAAGGTATGCTTATGTCGTCAAATGTCATGTGTCGTCCCCTGGGAGTGACACGTCACCAGGGGGTCCAAAATGTCGGTTCTCTGTTGGACTGCCGGTTCCTAAATTCGCGCTGCCTGCCCCACATAGCGTCGCTCTACCTGTCTGAAAAGACTGACCACACCGTAATAGCATGATCAGAGTTTGCCCGTTGCCCCAGCCACAGGTCCAAGCCCTCACTGAATCCCACAAGTGTGCGTCAAAAGACGCGTAGAGAACCTGACAGCGGCGATGGTTGCCCCTGTAACCAACTACCAAGCCGACTAGGCGCGATGCCCTCCAAAGACCTGTTTTCATTCTGGAGAGACTGGGGGTCATCATCCTGGAGGCGCCGATGATCACCGGTGACATGAGTGGACATGGTCGCAGCTCAGTGCCTAGTGTCATGCAAGTCACCCTAGGCGGCGATAGCTTTGTGGTAACAAGCCTATCCCGCTGCGAAGGGTCCTCGTACCGGAGCACTACGAGCAGAGCCCCTCGGAATGCTGCACACTCTAGAGAATGGGTTGAAGCATGTTCCACATCCATGGCAGGGGCGCATGGTGTGGTGAATGAGTGTAGTGCCAGGAGGCATGTAACATGATTATGGTGCATAGGCGAGGTGCCTACAGCACTTGATTGTGGCGCATGGGCGCGATGCCAACGACACGAGACATTGATTGTGGCGCATGGGCGCGATGCCAACGACACGAGACATTGATTGTGGTGCATGGGCACGGTGCCTACAGCACGAGACAATATCTGGTACCGAGGGCACATGTTATGAAAGTGGTGCGCATGTGCGGTGACGACCGTTGCGATACAATATCTGGTGCCAGGGGCACATGTCATAAAAGTGGCGCACAGGTGCGGCGACGACCGTCGCGATACAATATCTGGTGCCAGGGGCACATGTCATAAAAGTGGCGCACAGGTACGGCGACGACCGTTGCAATACAATAGCTGGTGCCGGGGGCACATGTCATAAAAGTGGCGCGCGGGCGCGGCGACAACCGTCGTGATACAATACTTGGTGTCGGGGCACATGTCATGGAAGTGGCGCACGGGCACGGTGACGACGGTCTCGGGACAATACCTGGTGCTGGGGCACATATCATGAAAATGGCGCATGGGTGTGGCGACGACCGTCGCGGAACAATACCTGGTGCCAGGGGCACATGTCATGGAGATGGCGCACGGGCGCGTCGAGTGTCCCGAAAACGGGGAATGAGCCAAGTGTGAACGTTATGCTAAAATGACGAGTGCGATGTTTTGTAATGATAAAGTTGGAAGTGATGGTACGCGGCCATGGACGAAGGGTCACTCGTTGGTAGCACGCGACTTTGGGCAACGTGCATCGTTGAGGCGGTGCGCGGCCGCGGGTGACTGACGATGGACGTCATGAGGTTGGTGTGCGAGCATTGGTAAGCATCGCGAAGACACAAAACCCTATGAAGACAAGTATGCGCTGAAGGGGAGGCCGAAGGCTAAACCTTGGGGGAAGGCCAAGGCTAACCCCCTTGCGGAGGTCGAGGCCGACCCTAGGAAGTGGCCAAGGCAAGGCCATCCCCCCAAGGGGAGGCCAAAGCCACTTCCCCTTTTTTGGTGCTCTTCGGGCATGTCAACGGTTGGTGTCTTGGTGGACAACACGGAGTTGGGTGGTTGAGGTATGACGAGTGTGTTACCGTGAGTCGTACCCACATAATGAACAAGGTGCCAAAGTCACACACGGAGCGTACGAAGCGAAAAATGCGCAAAAAAGGACATTGCGCAAGAAGTGAGCAACCGAGAGGGGGGAAGGCGAAGGCCAACCCCCATGGGGGGCCGAGGCCGACCCCACTGGCAAGGGGGAGGCCGAGGCCAGCCCCATGGGGTAGGGCAAGGCCTTTGCCCCTTGACCCCGTTGCTCCGATTACGCCGTCACCGATATTTTTGGTGAAAAAGTGTTCGGGTGGGAGTGGCGTGTCGATCGTGCTATCGCAAGTCAGGCTAATGTGAAATAATTGGAGCCTAAGTCACGCACGAGGCGTGTAAAGCGAAAATGCACGTGACTTGGGCGTGAGCACTTTGACCGGTTCGATACGTTGAAAAATTGACCGTTGAATATGTCGACGTGTTCGCACGACGTGGGACTCCTAGTGGGCCCTTGGGTCCGACCAAGATATGTTGGAAAGATAGGTCATCGGTCCAAGCTCGGATTCCGAAACATACGCGAAGCATATTTTTAACAGCAACACCATCCATGATTCAACAACTCTTCTTCATGCTAACGAGAACTCAAATAGCTTGGAGAGATGAACGACATTGACTTGCTCTAAATTGCAACGAGCACACAGCAATAACGTATAGTAAGAAATATCAAGAGTGAAGGATTATTCTGTATTGTAGAAACAAGGAGAAAAGGTATAAAACACATGCATGCAAAATCGGTTCTGTGACAGCTATTTAACTAGTGCACAAAGGCTCAATATTTCAATGTCATTTAACTCGAATAAAATATGTGTTAGATATATTTCATTTAACTGACAAAGAAAGGCCCAAAAATTCTGGAAGTGACAAATAAACAAGTAGATCTGATTCTCAAAAGCTTGAAACCCACGCATTCGGCACGGTTTTGTATCCCAGTTCAAGAAGGACGGTAGATGGCAGACTAACCGTAAAGTTAATATCTTTGCGTGGATGAAAATTATATTCTGGCCAAGATGAGAACCTATGGAAGATGGAAATTTTAACTGCTAAGCATGACCTGATAACTAGTAGAGCAACTCGTAACTTTCACTACAAGAAAATATGTGATTTGCGACTGATTTTTAGTAACGGAAGGTATTCAGTCGCTAAAAAAGACTTTAAGTGACGGAAGATCATGTCGTTAAAAGTCCGTCGTTTAATATTATTACCGACGGAAGACACCGTCGGTAAAAGTATTTGCAGACAGACTTTAAACGACAGATTTTTAGCGACAGAATTACCGTCGCTAAATACTTTTTACAAAATTAGTATTTTTTTAGGGTTTTTTAATTATTTAAGCGAGGAATAAAATCGTCGCTAAACATTCTGTCGGTAAAAGTGTTTATAATGAGACCTTCACCGACGAATTTTTAGCGATGGTGTTATTCTGTCGCTAAAGATCTGATTTATAACTAGATCTGGTTTCTTTCTCTCTCCTCGTTTCTCTTTCTGAAATTCTTCTCTCACCCACCCACCGCCGTTCTCACCTCTAGCGACCCCTCTCGACGGCAACCTACCTCCGGCGACACCCTCGTCCGCCATCCGACGCCTCGCCACCAAGCCTTCCATTGTCGTCGTGCCACAAAGCCCTCCACTGTCGCCGCGCCACGAAGCCCACCACTGCCGCAGCACCACCAATGCCGTCATCGTTGTACCCACCTCGAGATCTGTATGTCAATCACCCTAAATTAATCTTATTGTTTATTTTTCAAAGTTGATTATCAAGCATTTGGCCATAATCACACTTCTACTTGTATAAGTTATTCTGAATTTCAATATACATGCATAAAACATTCGAATTTGTCTTCTCTACCATGTATAATCTGAATTTGTTGTTAATTTGGACGTTTGACCATTATTTTGTCTTCTAAATTTGTTGATTATGAAGCATTTGGCCATAATCTGAATTTGTTATTAATTTATCTTCTCTGCCATGTATAATCTGAATTTGTTGAATAATCTGAACTCCTAATTGAACCCTAAATTGAATGCCCCAATTCAACCGCACCTTAAATTGAACTAATTGAACCCTAAATTGAAGTAATTGAACCATAATTAAATCCTAAATTGAATGTCCTAATCGAATCGAATACTGAAATAAACTAATTGAACCCTAAATTAAATACCCTGATCCAACCGAACTTTAAATTGAAATAATCAAACCTCCTAATTGAACCCTAAATTGAATCAATAGAACCTTAAATTGAATGTCCTAATCGAATCGAACCCTAAATTAAATTAATTGAACTCCTAATTGAACCTTAAATTGAATGCCCTAATCCAACTGAACTCTAAATTGAACCCCCTAATCCAACTGAACTTTAAATTGAAACCTAAATTGAATGCCCCAAATCAACCGAACCCTAGATTGAACTATTAAACCCCTAATTGAAGTAATTAAACTATAATTAAATCCTAAATTGAATGCCCTAATCGAATCGAACCATAAATTAAACTAATTGAATCCTAAATTGAATGTCCTGATCCAACTGAACCCTAAATTAAAATAATTGAATCCCTTGATTGAACCCTAAATTGAATGCCCCAAATCAACCGAACCCTAAATTGAATCAATAAAACCCACTAATTGAATCCTAAATTGAAGTAATTGAACCCTAATTAAACCTTAAATTGAATACCCTAATAGAATCAAATCCTAAATTAAACTAATTGAACCCCTAATTGAACCCTAAATTGAATGCCCTAATCCAACCGAATCCTAAATTAAACTAATTGAACCCTAAATTAAATGCCCCAAATAAAATGAATCATAAATTGAATCAATAGAACCCCCTAATTGAACCCTTATTAAACCCTAAATTGAATGCCATAATCGAATCGAACCCTAAATTAAACTAATTGAACCCCTAATTGAATGCCCTAATACAATCGAACCCTAAATTAAAAAAATTCAAGCGAATCGGATATGTGCATTTTGAACAATTTTTTCTCATTTAAACATTGATAATTTGTTTGATAATTTTAGGTTGTTAATTGTGCATTTGAGAATTGTGATTATTGATCAATGATTTTAGGTTGTTAATTGATGATTTTAGGTTATTAGTTGTGCATTTGAAGTAAATGAGATTATTAATTGATGATTTTAGGTCGTGTAATTGATGATTTTAGATTGTTAATTGTGCATTGAGCATTGAGCATTTGAGATATTGAGATTGTTGATGGAGCATGGGACCCAATTGGATTGAATGTGTGATTTTTATTGCATTGAGCATTTGAGAATTCAGATTGTTGACGAAGGATGGGACCCAATTGGATTGAGATCCCCGTTAGGTAGCACAGATACGGACACCACGTCCTATCGACGCTGACACCGAAATAACATATTTTAGCTTTATACTTGTGGACACCTCTTCAATGGGTGTCCAACACAGTGTCCGGCAATTAAAAAATAAATCAATGTCTCCGAACACTGCTGAGAGGTGTCGGACACATGTCCGGAGGTGTTCGACACGTGTCCGGATGTGTCGATGTGTCGGTAGGTCACGGACACCCCGTCCGATCGACACCGACACCGAAAAATGTCACATTTTGGCTTTATACTTGTAGACACTTCTTCAAGAGGTGTCCGACACCTCTTCAAGGGGCGAAGAAGATGCTGCCCGAGGGTGCCCCGATGACGGAGATGAAGATATATCCCCCACATTGGATATCTCCGATTGTATGGGGGGAGATGAAAGATCGATGGGCTGCGGATCCAGGCTGGGACGCCAAGAGTAAGAGTGGGGTCGTGAACAGACATAACAAAGATCTGACGCACACCCTAGGGGGGGTCGGTGCCACACGACATCATCTGACACATGGATCTGGAGGAGGATGAAGTTGTATCTCTAACGTATAATCAGACGCATGTGCGGAAGAAAAACAAGGACGAGGCGCACCGGGCCGGCGACTATGTTTGGGATATTGCCCGGCCGATCGATGTGAGTCAATTTGTTTAAGTTGTTAATTTTTTGTCTTTCTATCCTCAATGTCTGTTGCGTTAATTAATGCCCTAACATATCTTTAAATTATTATTTTTGCAGGCCTCGTATGAACAGCTTAGGGGGTCCGAGCAGCAATCCGGACAGCCATCAGCGTCCACTAGTACTGGGGCGTTATAACGATGGATAGATACGCCGGAGGTCGTCAATCTGCCGAAAGGCCGCATCCGTGGCCTGCCTAGTACGACTGCTCGTGCCGTGATAAGAGCGTCCTCACCCCCCGTTGCCCCTCCACAAACATTGGCTCCTCGGCATCCGTTGGACGAGGAGGAGATCCAGCGCATTGCTACGGTGGTGTTGAGGATGATCAGGGAGCATGATCAGTAGGGTACCCCTGTTGGACATACCGAGCCGGCCCCGGATCAGCAGGATCCAGATCCGGGACTCGACAACCCCTGATGAGCCCCTTCTCGTGTCCGGCCCCAGCTTGTCCCCCCCCCCCCCCCCCCGCGCCCGGCTTGTACTCTTCTCCCCTCCCCTAACCGGCTGTATCCGGTTCCCGACTTGTTCATCATGAGTTTTTTTTATAATAAACATTTTTAAGATTGATTATATATATTTTTTGTATATTGATTATTGTGCGTTGTTGTTGAGAATTGAAATATTTATTACAGGTTTGGGTAATAGAAAAATAAAAAAAATGACTTTTGGCGACGGATTAATTCTGTCACTAAAAGTGTCCTACTATTAACTTTTTAGCGACGGAATATTCCGTCGCTAAAAGGATTATTTAGTGACGGAATGTTCCGTCTCTAAAAATAATTAGCGACGAATATTTCATCGCTAATTTCACAAAATAGAAAATAAATTAAAATACGTAAACATAATTAGCAACGGATATTCCGTCGCTAATTAGTAAATAACTCCGTCGCTAAAAATACAATATTAGATGACGGATTTAAAAATTCCGTCGCTAAACTTTTAGTTACGGGCTTTTACATGAAGGACTTTTAGCGACGGTAAATCCGTCGCAAAAACTATTAACGACGGATTATGAGTTTTTAGCGACGGATTATCCCGTCGCTAAAAGCCTTTTTCTTGTAGTGTTTATAGTATCTGAGCTCTCGCTATATATGGTCTGGAGGTCGATAATTTTTGCTTGTATATTTAATTTCCTGATTCATTATATCTTATGATGATTATGTATTTTATACTTTGTTTATTTGTGCACTTTGTTGGTGGTCATCTTCTTTAACTTGTAAGAGTTGCAAGAGTGAGCTTGTACATGGGAAAAACCGTTAATGATGATATATGCTGTTAGAACCATTTTCTGTTGGCTAAAGCTTACTAATTAATTAAAACATTTGCGACCATCCCCACTAGTTTCCGAGTTCAGCTATTTCAAAAGAAAAATGGAAAAATGTGTCAAGGAACTCAAGGCTCCATGCTTGACTAAAGCTTGCTCTTAAGGCCATGACTTTCCGTTAGGCTTATGATTTTCCATAGTTACACCAGGTGTTTTCACTAGACTAATGTTAACCCTTTCCTTTGCACACTGGAGTAACAAATGCTAAAAGTCCATACCGATATATCAAATAGTGTTCATACCCTATTCTGGCGCACCCCAGGACCCGCTAAGGGACCCACTTTGCGCGACACATCACCCAGTCAGCGGTCAACTTTTCAACGCTCGAGAGCCGGTCAAAGCAACGCATGCTCAAGTCACGTGAACTGCTCGTGAAGCGACCTCGGCGTGCCTTCCACCTTGGGGGTCGGCCGCCTTGAGGGGCTCGGCCACCCTATGGGGTCGGCCACCTTGAGGGGCTCTGCCACCCTTGGGGGTCGGCCACCCTATGGGGTCGGCCACCCCTTGGGGGTCGGCCACCCTATGAGGTCGGCCACCTGCCTTGACGACCGACGACCGTCGTTCGCGACCGCGCTTCGCCGTAGTCGCGACGACCTCGCTCTCGGCCGTGCTCCGTCGCCGCGACGACCCTCGCTCGCCGTCGCTCGCTCATAGTCACGATGACCGTCGCTCGCGACCGCGCTTCGTCATAGTCGCGACGACCGTCGCTCGCGACCGCTCTCCACCATAGTCGCGACGACCGTCGCCCTCGACCGTGCTCCGTTGTCACGATGACCGTCGCTCGCGGCCGCCCTCCACTGTAGTCGCGACGACCGTCGCTCTCGGCCGTGCTCCGTCGTCGCGATGACCGTCACTCGTAGTCACGACGACCTGTGAGATTCAGTAAGGGCTTGGACTGGAGGCTAAAGCAACGGGCTTACTCTGATCACGCCGGCACGGTGTCTTCAGTCTTCTCAGATAGGTAGAGAGATGCTGTGTGGGGCAAGGCAGTGCGAATTTGGAAACCGACAGTCCAACGGAGAACCGGTATTTGTGGCCCCCTGATGACGTGTCACCCTCAAGGGTGACACGTGTCAGCTGGTGACACGTGTCAGCTGATGACACATTGATGACACCAGCACACTTTTCCCTATAAATAGGGGACTTTGGATTTCATTTAAAAGAAGAACTCTCTCATTTTGTCATTTTCACTTTCTCTCTCTAAAAACTCATTCTCTCTGGAATTCTAGAGAGGAACACATTCGGACCCCCGACATCGGACTCTTGACGCTGCATCCCTGACGCCGACCCTAGCTTGGACTTTCGGTCACCGGCCCTACTCGCCTTTGTCTTGCCTGCGCAGCACTGCCAGCCCTCGCGGCCTGTCTGGGGAGCCTTGCTCTCAGTCCTTGCTCCGTCCTTGCTGTCTCTCACTTTGCGCACTTGGAAGCTGACTCGGACTGCAGCTTTTGTGGCACCTCCACGTAGGCTCGGACCCACTTTCCTTGGCATCAAATAGTAATAACAAAAATGAGTTGTAATAATACTAATAATGTTACTTCCGCCTTTTCATGTGTTTTCTACCATTTTTAGTTACAACAATAGTAACCCACGTGTTAATAGGTTTGTAATAATACTCACCCAGAAGAGTATACAAAGTTATAGAATACAAGAGAAAAAGAAATATCAGAAATAATTTTATATGTACACACACACCCATACACAGATATATATATATATATATATATATATATATATATATATATATATATATATATATATATATATATAGGGAGCTGATCCATTGATAGCGCTAGCACACTGGGTTAAGTTGCTAGCGCGATCTGGCCGTCCACGTGCGATCTGTGGACGGTCCAGATCTTTTTTTTGCGTTTTTTTCAAATCTGTCCGCTACATTATGTAGCGGACAGATATTTTTACCATATTACCCCTAAGTCTGTCCGCCACATAATGTGGCGGACGACCAAAACCCATCTTCTTCTTATTTTTGTCAGAGAATATTGGAATAATAGCAGCCCCCATTCTTTTCTCTCTCTCTCTCTCTCTCTCCCTCTCTGTCTGTCATCTCCTCTCTTCTCCTCTTTCTATTGCTTTCTTCTTTCTTGCTTTTGTTCTCTTCTCCCTTGTGATTTTACAAATATGCTTAGTGGAACTAGATGCGGCAGCAGGTGACGAAGTGGTGGTGAGGCCCGCCGGGTCCTGGAGCAGGTGCCGGAGCCAGAGACGGTCCTGGAGCAGGTGCCGGAGCCAGAGACGGTCCTGGAGCAGGTGCCGGAGCCAGAGACGGTCCTGGAGCCGGTGCCGGAGCTAGAGACGGGCCAGGAGCCAAAGCGTCGAATATGGGCAGAACCGGTGCAGACCTGACCGGAACGAGGCTAGCCGGTTTCTTTAGCATGTGGCTTCTCGGGTCAACTTCCGGTGCTCCTTTGGGTAAAACAGCAGAAAAGGATCGTAAGCTCCTCCTGCTGTTGAAATCTTCCTGAACAGCCGTGGGTGTCCTTGTAGAGGGTGTTGTGCAGAGAAGTTAGCTGCTGTTGAAATCCGACAGATTTTACGCCGGATTTCGCGTGATGCAAAGTTAGCTGCTCGTGGATGTCCTTGCAGAGGGTATTGTGCAGAGAAGTTTCGGATGAGTCTTTAGGCCAATGGTTTGATCCGACTCGACCGGGGATGATGTGGAAGAGCAGGAGCTTCTGGAGTGACTTGAGGTTGCCCGGTTCGAGGAGGAAGCGCTTGAACTCGTTTTGAATTGAATCCAGAAATCGTTTTGAGAATAGAAGTATTGCTGACGATGAGGTCGAATGGTTTGTGCATTCAAAAGGTTGATCCCATATCTCTCTAAACAGCCGCAGAAGAAGGCAACGGCGCACCACCTTAAGACGCGATTGCGCAAGACGCAGTCGTGGGACGTCCACCGTGGGCCCGCCGTCTACCCTCCCCTCCCCCAGCTACCTCCCGCCATGACGGCCTCCTTTGCAGATCTTCATCTTCTGATTTTCATAATATGACATAAACAATGGGTACAAGGAGGAGAGAGAGAAGAAGAAGAAAGAAAGGGACACGAGAGTCAGACATGTCAGGAGAGAAAGAGTCTGCCTCTGTCCGCTACATAATGTAGCGGATGGATTTATGTCAAAAATTATCCGTTACATAATGTAGCGGACATAAAACATGTCAGAAAACTAATCAGACAAAGGAGAGAGAAAGAGTCAGAAAAAATGTACTGCCTCTGTCCGCTACATAATGTAGCGGACGGAGCTGGAGGGTATTTTTGTCCAAAAATAGTCCGCTACATAATGTAGCGGACAGATTTGAAAAAAACGCAAAAAAAAGATCTGGACCGTCCACAGATCGCACGTGGACGGCCAGATCGCGCTAGCAACTTAACCCAGTGTGCTAGCGCTATCAATGGATCAGCTCCCATATATATATATATATATATATATATATATATATATATATATATATATATATATATATATATATATATATATATATATATATATATATATATATATATATATATATATGGACCGTGATCCATTGCTAGCGCTAGCAGCGCTAGCACCGTCCGCTATATAATGTAGCGGACGGACAATTATCGTCCGCTACATTATGTAGCGGACGGCCCAACAGCGCTAGCAACAGTGCTAGCGCTAGCAATGGATCACGATCCTATATATATATATATATATATATATATATATATATATATATATATATATAAGAGATATGAAATCAAAATTGAGAGCTAGAGAGAGAGAGAGATAGAGATTGGTTTTAAGTAGGGCTTGTTAACGTGGAAAAAAGAGAAAAGTGAATTTATTTGATTAGTTGAATGTTAAATCGTAGAAAAGAGAAGTTCACATGTACTCAACTTTAGCTTTATAATATATATGATATGATTCCTAGTTATTTTAGTTGCATCATGAATCTTGTCCATGTTGGCCTTCGGTTTCACTTACATGGAATGTCAATTGAAACTATATACCCCTTTCGAAACTAAAGAACTAGATAGGCCTTTCATGATTTGGAAGCCCTTCCAAGAAACGGAACGTCCTCTAGAAAAAATAACTAAAACCGTAGATGAGCCGAGCTGTTTAGGAAAATACTTGCGTTCTATTCAACTTGTTTATAACTCGTTCGAATTATATCCTTTATTAAATTAAGCAAGCTTAATCTCGACATTAGAACTTGTACGATAAAAGAGCTAAACCTTTTTTATTATTACAGGAATAATATGATCTTGATTTTAAACTAGAAGTCTCCGTCATTATAACGACTTTAAAGTCCTCCTCTCGCCCCTTTCACCACGCCTCGTTACCCCTGCAGCTACCACGACCCCCAACACACAATAATGCCCTAAACAGCTCTATCAATCTCTCTCTCCACCCTACCTCTGGACCCCGCCATCCTAATTTTGCCCGCTAATTATTACTCTCTTTTTTGTCCTTTTAAATCTTAGGTAGACAAGAAGTGAAAAGAAAGAAAGAGAGTTGCAAATGGTTGCTATCAAGCAAGAGCCGGCTTAGACTGAATATCTCTTTCCACGCTACACTCGAACCAGAACAAAAGATCAGAAAGTGATTGCTTGGAGGTAAACCTCCATTTCCACTATCATGCTAAACGTACGAAGTATTTGAAAATAGCCTAAGGCAATTTTATTTAAATGCAACTTGTAAAGTCATAAAATTTCCGACGATCAAAGCAACAAGATGAACATAATAAATTGTCCGACAACGGTGCTAATGACGTAGGTTTTAGAGATCTTGCCAATATTATATCCTCCTCTTTTAGGGTAAGCTACCATAATAGTTTACTAATTATAGCATCTTGTCAATTTAGTCCCCAAACTCCATTTCAACGTCCCAATTCAGCCTTAAAACAAATGAATTTGAGGCATTATAGTTCTTACTAGTTCTAATCCCGTGTATTACAAACGGAAGCACTCACGGTCAAATAATATTAGGTAAATATAATGACGATATTGAGTTTTTACATAATTAACCGAATCTACAGAGTCAACTTATTATTTTCATTTTCTCTTATAAAAGCCCTTAAAAATTGGAGCACAACACTACTACTTTCGTATTTTGAACAAATGAGTCACAAACAACATTTGAACGTTGAAACAGTATGGAAGTCAATAGAGTGTGCCAAAGTAAAACTCGTGTCCTCGTAAAGAATTCACTGCAAGAGGAAAAAGCAACATTAAAGCTTATGATGCATAAACTTTTGTATATAATAAAGTTCAAAAAATATAGGAACAACTACATTAAGCTGTTTCCCTTGCAAGAATACATGTACCATGCAATATAATCTTATAGCCCAAAATTTTAACTAAATTTCACAATTACTAAAAGTGCCTAAGCAACCCTTATATAGTCCCGTGAAAGTTAATGCAACAAACTATTTGAAAGTGATAACACGATAATAGAAAATCTGGCATCCTATTAATACAGTACAATCGAACGAAATCTAACTACGAGAATATGATGATTAAAATGGAGAAGGACTATGAACATTGCAACAAAATATATTGACACAATAGAGGAATATAAAAATGGAGAGCGCCATGTGAATCACATAGTGATTGTTTATATCCCAAAAGAACAAAAATATGACGGACAGATAAAATAAAAAAGAAATAAAGCAATACCCTTTTTTAAAGAGAAGTTGTTTAGAAAGAACATGTATAACTGACCATAAAATTAATTTGATTTAGTAGTTTAATGCTTTAAAACAAATATATAATAAAGCAAAAATACTGTGCTGTTAAGAAAATTTCAAAGAAGGTAATGGATTGTAGACCGCTAAGTAGAGAGGAGTAGATTTCACCTAAATGGTCAAGAAAAATACGGGTCAATGTGGGTTAAGCCTTTCACAAAAAATCTAGACGTATAATGAGACACACGTATAGATCTACAACTATAAAAATGACAAAACATGAGAAATGCATTATTACAATAAAAATAAGTGCAGCCTAGTACAAGTAATGAGAGACCTTATTGCAAGTTCATGGCATGCCAAACGGGAGAGGAAGATGGCGTAAAGACATTAAGGTTTTGAAAGAGTGGATGAAGTGGAAGAGAGGAAAAAGTGGGAAGAAATTAATGTTAATATCCATTAATGACGAGAGAAATATAAGTCGATGATTAGATGGAAAATGGGAAAGATAGAACGCAAAGACCAAAGGGAAAAAAGTGTGACACCATAATCTTTGCTTAAAAAATAGGAAAAATAAAAGAAACAAAAAGCTAAAGTGTTAACAATCCATTTTGAATTTGATTTACCAGGCTTAACAGTGGGAAATTTATGGATTATTTTTTATTGAAATGGAAGTAATGTATAGTCAATTAAGCATAAGTCATAATAAAAATACAACAGAGATAAGAGATTTCAGAGAGAGAGACTAACCAAAGAGATAATGGTTATACTTCAACTTTAATAAAATGAGATTTTCTCAAGGGAGGATATGATCAACTTTTTATCAAATTGTGAGAGATAACTTCGGGACTTAAATGATCATTAGGTTTAAAAATTTTGAAAATTTATTTTATAAATTCAAATTTTATGAAAAGAGATTGTCGCAAACTAAGGGAGGATAAGGTCAACTAATTATTTATTTGTGAGAGATGATTTTAGGATATTAGATCGGATAGTTGAGTTTATAATTTTCAAAATTGGTTTTTGAACTTATACTAGCAATAATGAAATTCAAAAAATGGAAAGGGACATTTAAGAAAAGATATAAAGTGATTTTTTAAGAAATTCAACTAAGAAGATAATTACTTATGTTTAAATCCTTTATTAGATATTTTAGATTCCAAATAAGGAAGAAAAATGTGTGAAGATAATATTGGCGAAATTTAGGTTTTACAAATAGTAGATTGTCTTGAGAGAGAGAGAGAGAGAGAGATTCAAGCTTATAATTAAAAAGTTAAAGAAAAACGTCCACATGGCAAGCTGAGAAAATATCGACGTAAGCGGTGACGTGACCACTTTCTCTCAACTTTGGCTTTCACACACACACCCCCACACACACATATCTATACTACTTATAAAGGTATGAATATGTGTAAATTATTTTTTGGACAAAATTACCCCTATAATTTCTTTTAATGCCATGATTGACCTTTATTGTAATTATTCATGAATAAATGTCATGGCCCACGAAAAACTCTTCATCTCTCCATGCTAGATGCATGGTTCCTTTCTCTCAAAGTTAATTGCCAAATGCTAAAATATTAGATGCATGGGTATTGTCTCCAAAATTAATTGAGACTTTTAAGCCAGCCATTCAACTTCTTTAACACCAAAAATGTATCGCTTGATTTAATTGATTTGATTCTGTCATTCAATTGTAAATTTTAGTTACACTTAAATTTAACATATTTTTATGTATCTTACATCTCGAAATAAATGCCTATAATATCAAGCAATCCCTTTTCCTTCGCGTTCCTTCATATTCTCTTAGCTACAACAAAATTCTATTGAGTGAATATTACCACATCAATTTGGACATGATTAAATGGGATTACCAGCAAACAACGGTTCTCTACTGCTGCAATTTGCACAACCAATGAGTATGTAAAATAGTTATATAAGGTATTGCAATATTATGATTATAAAGAGAAACAAAAGTAAATTTGACTCCAAAAAAATAAATAAATACTTGCTACCTTTCACTTCAAGAAAAGAGTGAAGAGTCTTAAAAGATTTCTTATTCTATTTTCTAATGGATATAGTAACATCCTCATAAATATACATTGATGTTCTTATGATCAAAGCCGCATTAGAGCAAGAATTATAGTAATCAAAAATGTTTTCAACTTGTGACTATAAAAGAACTTTACCTAATCGTTTGTGTGTGAATATATAGCGGTCATTTACCAATAGGCAAGACAAATACATCTTAATTTAAACTTGAAATGCTCACGCTAATAAAAAGAATATAATGAGAATCCATGAGTAACACTTAATATTGTAGGTCCCTAAATACACCTAGAGAGGGGATGCATAGGTGTTTTACAGCTTTTAGTATAAATTAAAAAATGAGATTATAAAGTAATGACAGATATAACAGTAATAAATTTAACATAGAGATTTATACTGGTTCGGCCCCACCAGCCTACGTCCAGTCCTCGAGCACTCCACGTAAGGGAGACCTATTCGAGCCTTTCACTAATCCAACTAGCTTTAAGTGCTAGTTCAAACCGCAGTACAATTCTCAAAATCCTTTCAAGGTTTCCAATAGTTTACAAATGAAAAGAGATTTACAATTTGAATACAACAAACAAACTCCTTCTTGAGCAGATGTTATAATGAAAACTAAGATTAAGCCTTCTTAGGTGAGAAGATCTATATTCTTTCAAGAATCAAACCAAGAAGCTTACAATGAACTATCTCAAAGGTGAACTCACTCAATAGAGAAAAGATGAGAATAAAAGATCAAGATAAGAGAGTTTTTAAGAGAGGGATAATTCGGAGAGAGAGAGAGAGAGAGAGAGAGAGATGTAAAATGCTCTCGAGGACCCCTTTTTATACAAGTAACAGAAGTGAACCGTTAGAAAGGGAAAGCCCAAAAACGAAGGATTCGACTAAAACAAGAGAATGAGTCGACAAAAAATTTTGCTTCTACTAAAAGATTTGGCTTCGACTAAAAGTTTTGACTTCGACTAAAACATTTTGGTTTCAACTAAAACATTTTACTTCGATTAAAAGTTTTGGTTTCGACTAAAACATTTGACTTCAACTAAAAATTTTGGCTCTTTACTAGAATTTCTATTAGATATTTTAAGAAAGACTTAGAAATGCTAACAAGAAAAAATAGACTTCAGGTTCTTGCATCTTCAATGTAGTCCAAGTCTTTAAATCCCCAGTCCAAGTCCAGGTTCAAGCTTTGTCCATGTCAAGATCTCGTCTTTATTTGATTAAGATAAATCCTGAAATGTTTATATTAATAATGTTATCATATTAATGTTAGAGATAATAAGTCTGGAATCATCAAAATCAATAAGTCAACAAATATAATGAGAATCCATGAGTAATGGTAGTTATATTTTTTGTTAACGTGCTTTATATGATTAGAATGCTTTGTGGGACAACATGGTAAATATAATAATATAGTTAACTACTTACATAATATGAACTATGTGAGGATTGTTTGAAAACTTGTAGGTTTGGACTTGTCATTTGAACATGTTAGTGAATATGAGTTTTAAACTCTAAATCTGAATGAACTACATCAACAAGTAAAATTCATTTCTTTCGATATACTTTTTCTCTTCATGAAGCTATATTACAAATGCTATAGAGCCTTTGAGGCTTATACCATCAGATAAAACTTTAGCAAAAGCAAGATCCTAAAAATAGTTTAATAGCTATGTTTATGATTTTTTGGGATAAATATAATTTTACATAAAGGTAATCTAACATCATTTTCTACAAAGGTATGCATTTACGTGCAACGCACATGCTTTTATCTAGTAAAATTAAATGTCAGAAGGCAACATCTAACGATGGAAAATGCATCATACTAACTATATTAGCAAACTTAGGCATAAGCGGGCTTTCCAAGAGACTTCCTAGCTTCATCTCCACTTTCTTGCCTAGCCAGAAGCTAAATCCATGCTTCAAAGGAAGGTCATGTAATACCCCAACTTAGGGTTATCTCAACCCGGCTAGAGCATTACAACACAACAACTAATCACAACATCTTAATAATACAACTCATTCTACAACCACTTTGTAGTTAAACCATATTGTACAAAACTAAAGAGTTTATTTTTACAAAACACACCTAGTAAGCTCTCTACCAGATCTCAGAGTTGACATACTGCTTTATTCAAGTACAACTTAGTTCACAAATGTAGAAGCGTCCCCTTACCCGTTTTTTCACCATGCGTCACACCTTTTCCTTGCCTTTCTAGGGACCGACTCCTTGATCTAAAATATTATGGGTAAAAACCCATCAGCCCACTGGCTCAGTAAGATAATCAAAGACATTTAATGTAACTTTCAACTCAAGAATATTGATAAGGCATGCTATTACAATTCAATCACATTAAGCAGTTCTTAATGTGCACATAACACATATCACATGTTCACACTTAGTTGAGCATTACAAGAGTTTATCATTCCCGAATTCAATCCCATCAATAGACCACCCTTATGTCACCACCCCCGGATATAAGTTCACAACCTTTGCATCGGCCAATGGCAAAGTACCCAAAAACAAATGAACACCGATATTGTCTCAGTAGCAGCCAGAGATACAACTGTTCGGCTCATACGGTGCACCGCTATTCAAACACAATCAAATCAACCCCCAATCATTTAAATGGGGTAACATAATAAACATCAACAATATATCAACCATCCCTTACAATAAAAGGATGTAACATGCTCATGTACAAGAAAATAAATTATTTTATACATGTAGTTGTTGTCATCTTCATTTACTTGCACTATAAAACTTAGCTATTAAATATTTAGTCACTTTCATCATATAACATCATCTTCATAACATCTCGAACATGAAATATAAATCATTTATATTCAGCAACTTAACTTTAATTACAACATGTCTAAAATCATTACTAACCATGTCTAGTTTGACATAATTCCATAATTCACACGTATCGTAAACTATCTCATGTTTTCATAATCTTCAATATGTTAAACATGAATAGATTCATTTATTAACAAGTCTCTAACAAGTATTCCAAAGTTTGACAAAGCATTCATACTAAAAGAATTACACTAACATAGCATATATCCATATTCATACCTAAAAAGCCCGTTAAAAAGCTTCAACTATCTTACCTTAAGAGATGAAAGAACCAAATTTTCCGATATGAAACACCTTCAAAATACTCTTCAAAACACTTTCAGATCACTGTTTGCAGCTCATAGAAACTTTCAAAATCAACCGCTTAAGGTTCTCTTTTAAAAAACAAGCCTCAATTCTAAATTTTGTGGGGTTTTTGGTTGCTTTTCTCGTACTTTTCTCTCAAAAACGAGGTAAGAGAACTTAAACATGTCAATTGGGTCTTTTAAATCAAATTAGAAGCAAGTAGGAGGTGTCAAGTGGAGGTGAAGAGGTAGAAAAGTCAAGAACGACGAGGCTTTAAGCATAGGTGACAAGACACAATAGTGCCACTTAACAAGCATGATCAGGCTAAAAGCACGACGAGGCTCGAACCAAGATATGTTGCGATAATACGTTGACACGTCACAAGCACGAGGTGTCACAATTCTTTACAAAAAAACAAAATAATTCACAGACAGTCCGGTCAACAACCGGTTAGTCCCAGCTAGAGTTTTCACCATTTTTCACATAAAGTGATTTATCTAATCATACTTAAATATGTAACCAAAGCATATAAAATGTTGGGTTCTCACAGATCAATTTGCACTGAGTGCCCCTAAGTTTGCTCGCGATAGCGTGTTGCACCCAAAGTATTTTTAACTATTTAGCATCACAAACTTACTTAAGTGTGACACTAACCACCCTCTAACCAAATTTCTGTCGAAAATTTTGACATGGCTGAACTTAGGAGAGCATTTTTGGGATATCAGGTAAAAAAAAAATAGGAATCTAGGGTTACTTGTCATCAAAATTGAGGAAGAAGGATCTAGGCTTTGTTTATGATAGAAATTGATGGTAATGATAGGATATAGGGTAAAAATTATTAGTTGTGATGTGATGGGTTTCTATAATGGTGGCTAAGGTGGCGGCGGTCTTTAGAAAAGAAGTGGTGGCAGGTTTGGTGATTGGTGGAGGCCGTGGAAGTGGGTTGCATATCGGTAGTGGTGGTGTTGGTAAAGATGAAAGGTGAAATATGAAGAAGAAAATGTGTGTGTGTGTGTGTGTGAGAGAGAGAGAGAGAGAGAGAGAGAGAGAGAGATAGAAGAGGGGGTGATTTGTCAAAAATGTCCTCCAAGGTTGAGTTAAATTACCAGCCCGATGAGTTCACTGGCCAGAATGTGGTCGCATTGTGTTTTGTGCCACACTTATGCAAGTTTGTGGTGCACAATAGTTAAAATGAATTTTGAGGTGAAATGCGCTGCTGAGGAAAAACTTGAGGGCGCACAATACAATTGATCCCTTCAAAAGAGCAAACGGACTTTATTTGAAGAGGCGCCAAAGTCAAAGTGATAGCATTTATTACGAAGCTAAACTCACATCTTTTTTTTTTTTTTAAATTATATTGATTTGCTGCTAAGTGTTCAAATGTGTCAAGAAGCACCTGTTAGCAATCAAAATGCATAAATTTAGGATAAACATGTGAAATTAGGAACACCTTTCTTTTTTTAAGGTAGAGAATATGCATAAGAAAATTAATACGGAAAATCGTCATAGAAATCGCAATTTTGTTACAATGAGCAAATGGTAAAACAAATATTATTATCAAAAAGTCATGTTCAATAGTTTCTGTATTTTTGTTTTCGATACAAATGGTACACAATCGGTCTCAAATACTAATATTTGAAAATCATGAGGCAATGGGAAGGACTTGCAATAGTTGAATGGACAATCTACTCCCTCGCAAAAGGATAAATTTTTACTTATACCTTGGTTGCATAAAGATAAGTACAACTTCTTGTTTACCGAAAACTAATGGTATTAAAATATAGTTAGTAGCATTTTATTAATACTATCAGCAATAATTCTCAGCAGTATTTTTTTTAACGTCACTAAAAATATCTAACAACCATTAATCATTACTATACAGAAAATATGTACTTATCTTTCCACAACCAGCAGTCAAAAAAATTTCCTCGCAAGAATGGACTCAAGTATCACTGGACTGTGCATATAAAGGCCGAGCATAACAGGGTTAGAGCTGTGACGGGGGATCCGTTAGTTCAGATTTGATGCCTTCTCATCCAAACAAAATGAGATCGCAAGCCCAAGCATATGTATAACAAGTGGACTGTTGGAAAATCTGAGAGAGGCTCTGGCTTCTCCTAGCCATCTCGGGCCACCGCCCCGCGTGCTTCGAGGTCTCCTTCTAGCGAAGCTCACGAGTACAAGGGGTCCATAGACAAATCTCACTTGGGTCACCATCTTCCAATCGTATGGAGTAGGAGCTTGTCGACGAACCAAATTCTGCAGGCGCAACTACCACAATTAAATTCTGAAACGGACCATTTATCCTAATTAAATGGAACCTTTGTGGAATAAGTAGCTGGGTATTCAAATAGAATAACTGATACAACCAGGAAACTGTTCTTAAATTGATTAGACTTTGGTACTATGTTTGGCCAACGGCACAGACAACCATGTGATCGATGACTAATGTGTTGGCAGTTTAGAGGTCAAGATTAGGATATGCACACCACACTCATGCATCGTTGCCCAGTTATAGAGTTTAGATGTGCTTGAAACATGGCAGGTTCACCGTTACCTTACCAAAAAGGGAGGCCGGACTTAGAGGAACTTAATTCTTCCACTTGCTAAGGTGTTGGTGACGGTGCTTCGTCGCTATCGGTCTCTATCCTTGAAGTTTTCAAAAAGGGAGGGAGGGATCGGACTTGACTTGATCTACGCCTATATATAAAGGTGAACGTATTGGATACGATTAAACTTCCTAAAAGAATCAGGATGCATACGTGGACCAGCTACGTACACCATATTATGTATTTAAAATGTAGTGGTTGCTGACTATATATATATTTTTTTGTGTGGAGGGAAATTAGAAATATATATCAAGGTTAACTGAACGAGTTATAAAATATGTCCAAATGGTAAGTAAAAGACTTACGGATGACATTCTCATCTGATAGAAAGTAAAATAAAATAAAGCCCTACAAACATATAAGGTTTTCTTTTCTTTTTTTTTTTTTAATTTATGGAGCTATAATAACCAACTAAATGTAAAATATAACCCTACAAATTTGGAAAAATTAAACTAAATACAAGATTACTACGAAAAACATAGCCAATCCAGTAACACCAGCAATCTGTCAACCCTAACCCAAATTCCAGACATGCGTCCCGCCATGCATTGTTGCCTCGATCTTCGTGCACCATGTCTCCATCTCCGTGCTCCTACTCTGGCACTGGAAACGCCACCTTTTTTGGCCATCGCACTGCTGCCAAGTCCCTGAAGACAAAAAAGTCAAACCCCGTAGGAAACCATCATCAAAACCCTCACTGGCACACTAATCGCCAACAGACCCGAACCCAGCCATCGCACTATCAACTGTCGTCACCGAATAGCTGCCAAACTAGCCTAGCGCAGACACCTACAAGCAGATCGAAAAATTAAACCTCTCCACATGCAACCACAGAAACACCAACTTTTCTAGATCTGGGGGAACGGGGACCAACTAAGGGGAAGGGGGATAAAAAAAAACATCTAGAAGAAAAACCTAGATCTAGACTCACCACTCCTTCTCCGACCCAAGATAGCCCGACGAACCCCGACGGCAAAACCCACATACCCCGACCACCTCAATAAACAATACTCGAAGCCACCACAACCCCATCGCAAAACACCGAAGCAACCTAGGACCCTGACAGCTTACTTTTCATCCATCACCAACCAATTTCCAGCAACGGAAAATTAGGACGACCGAACCGTTGACCGAACTGATCGAAACTACCCGTCAGGACTGCGACGCTGCCTAGCTCACTGAAGCCCTAAAGATCCCTCACAAAGACCCTAACAAAACATCAGCTAGACTACCACATCACCACCTGCTGGGAAAACCGGCGATGGTGGTGGAGAGGAAAGTATGAAAGAGATGTGTGGGGAAGATGATTCTCACTGAAATCGCCTCTCTCGCAACACAAAGTGGTGATTGTATTATAGTCTTTAACATCGTGTGCTTTTCATTTTTATGACACTAGTGAATTTGTTCAAGTGACTAATAAGAAGATGAATTCTTCTAAAATAGACAATTCTGTATCTCTCTTGAATAGATTACTAATTGAGTTACTTATACGTCTTCAGAATTTGGATAGCGTTGGAATTTCAAATTAGTCCTTTTATTAATTGCCATCTATGTATCATCATACATGAACTTAGAAAAAAAGGTTCAGCATTCAAGTGAACCGATCATTTAAAAGTGTCTAGACTGGTCTTAATTCTTCGACGTAAAAGAGAAATTTAGACAAATAATATAATATAATTTATCATAGTTTATGTTATGTTAATTTTGACAATTAACATAATATAGTGCACTTTAGAAAAATGTTTTAAAATCCAAATATTAGTGCATTGTCATAAAGAGAGAGCATTGTGTTCCGGAATCTTAGACAACTATATTACCCCTTCAAACAATCGAACTATCCTTATATTTCAAGTGGAAACTTCATCAATGCTACCGAAGAGATCAAACAACACACTGCAAACAATCAAAGAGTAGGCAAATAAAAGAAACAGAAAATGAACACAACGCTAAAGCAAGATCATTTCCGAGTGATTAATTAATAACCCTTTTGGCAAGAGACCAGCCCAGTTATATTCCTCTATAGTCGACTCACCGGTGAGACCCCCATCCCCTTGGCAATTTTTCTAAGAGAAAACTTCTGAATCTTCCCGGTGGCGGTCTTTGGAAGCTCCTCCATAAACACCACCGTCTTTGGAACCATGTAATGCGGCAACCTTTCCCTACAGTACTCTATCATGTCCTTCTCCGTCGGAGTGGCAGCGATATCCCCCTTCAAACTCACAAAAGCACAAGGCGTCTCTCCCCAAAAATCGTCCGGCCTGGCTACCACCGCCGTCTCGTTAACCGCCGTGTGGGTATACAATACGGACTCAACCTCCACACTGCTTACATTCTCGCCACCAGTGATGATAATGTCCTTGGACCTGTCTTTTATCTCCAAGTATCCGTCCGGGTGCATCACCCCAACATCTCCCGAATAGAGCCATCCGTTTTCCTTTATACACTCGGCTGTTCCTTTCGGATCCTTCAGGTAACCCAGCATAATGCACCCACCCTTGAAAACAATTTCGCCCATGGTTAACCCGTCACGCTTTACGCTCAAACCCAAAACTGGGTCAACGACATCCACATCTGTCATGGCTAGCGTTCTCACTCCTTGCCTTGTCTTCAGTCTCGCTCGCTCTGTCGCTGGCAACTTGTTCCACTTTGACTTCCAAGCGCACGACACCACCATTCCTCCTACCTCCGTTAGCCCGTACCCATGGGTCACGACGAACCCCAGCTCCTCCATGCGAAGGAGCAACCCGGCAGGCGGTGGAGATCCGCCGGTCAAGATATGGACTGGGTTTTTGAGGGGCTTGGCGTTGGGCGCGGTCGATAGCATGTTGAGCACAACGGGCGCGCCGCACATGTGGGTCACGTTATGCTTCTCTATGGCTGCGTAGGCCACGGGGGGCTCAAACTTGGGGAGGCAAATGTTGGTCCCGCCAACTGCGGCCATTCCCCATATGAAGTTCCACCCGGACGAGTGGAACATGGGGAGTGTCCACAGGAATGTGGGCTGTTTCGGCACCGACCAGTCCATCAGAGAATCGAGGGTCGTGATGAACACCCCACGGTGGGAATGTACCACTCCCTTCGGCGAGGAGGTCGTGCCCGATGTGTAATTCAAGGTCAGTGGATCCCACTCCGTCTCGGGATGGGCCCACTCAAACCCAGGATCACCACTCTTCACCAGCTCCTCGTGGGTGGCATGAAACCTAGCGTTCAGTGACGGTGAAGCACCATCTTCCGTGATGAGGACGAGGATCGGGCGACGGTCACCAGTCGGATACAAAGACATGGCTTCCATCAGGAGAGAGCGCAACCGGAAGTCGACGAACACGAGTTCTGATTCGCCGTGGCGGAGGAGCACGGAGATGGTGCGGGCGTCGAGGCGGGTGTTGATGTTGTTGACCACGGCACCGGCCATTGGTATGGCGAACTGAAGCTCGTACATGGCTGGTACATTGGGAGCCAGGACGGACACCAATTGGAGTCTTGTGATGCCGAGGGATGCGATGGAGGAAGCGAGTTGAAGGCATCGACGGTAGGTCTCCGACCACGTGTAGGTGGTGCTGTTGTATACGAGGGAAGTGCAATCGCCATATACAGTGGCAGATCTTTCGAGGAACGTTATAGGGGTTAAGGGGCACAAATTTGCAGGGCTAGACTTCAGGAGATCCATATTGAGAGAGTGTGCATTTCCCTTTTCATATGCAACCCACGAAGTTCATGCAGTACGATTCACGGCAGAGGCAACTGGGTGAGTTTAAACACTAAAATAGCACCCATTTGCATTCTGAACTCATTACCAACAATATCTAAACGCAATAATATGAGACTTGCCCATCAACGTTGACTTTAGAAGCAGAAGTCGAATGCTTATGCCTTCACTGAGATAATCTTCATCGTATTGTAATACGGAGTAGTAATGACACTGTGCAACTGATAAACGAACAAATCTTGATCACTTATTCTCAGAATATATATCCTTCTATGTCATTATAAATTCATCAATCTCATTAAATCTCGGAATTAGTCTACAGTACGTCCTCGCCGACCCCAGAATTAATATGTAGTATGCCCCCCACCCCCTCTAAGTTGACTTTAGAAGCAAAAGATAAATGCTTTATGCCTTCATGAGACCCACTGGAAACAACACTTAATATTAATTCTTTGCCATTCATTAAAATAATTATATTCGCATGCAAGTGGCAAAAATTTATTCAAGTTGAAACTTAGAAGAGTACTTAATTCCATTAGAAGGCAGTCTAGCCCGTTCCCAACGTAAGCATGACTTTAATTTCGTTAAGAAAAATGTTCATTCTTCTTGTTATTTGGACGAATGCACTGCTATCTTAGGTAGCGTTTGATAGCATATTTTTTCTCTCTTTAGTTTTGTTCAATTTTTTTTCCTTCAGTTTTTTAAAATAGTTGTCAATTTGAGTTTTTATTTTTTTAAATAACTCTATTTAAGAGTTTTGAATTTTCAGTTTTAATTTTTGTATTGAGATCCAACCTTCTAATTTCACTTAATAAAAAAAAATTAGCCAAAAGTTAACAAAACCCCATGCCACAAACAAAGCCCACCACCACCAAACCTCGTATCACGTCGCCACCATGGCCACATACTCCCCCCCCCCCCCCCAACCCTGTGCCGCCGCCGCCGCCGCTACCTACTATTATCACAATCCCAACCAACAATGAACACCATCAATTCCTCCCGTTTGCCGCCGTAGCCAACAATTTCAGCTCTAACCGTCGCCCTCATCGCTTTCACTCATCCATCATAACCAAACCCATTATCACATTGCGACCATGACCACCATCCCTATACCACACACGCCCACACCACCACCAGCTTAATTTTATCACCATCGCTCTCACTTCCAATGACCCATCAAAATCCACACGCCCACCGATCATCAGCACCACCAACAACCACCCACTTCAATATCTATGTACAACTTACATAATTTAAATCCACCGCCGCCACACAGTCATAGCCCACAGATATGTGGGTTGCCCATCAAACTTATATGGCCGACGCCGCT
>JAVXUP010004391.1:0-33350 GCA_033070095.1 Escallonia herrerae | reverse complement strand
TCGGCAACACTTGCGCTCACTGGACTATCCCTAGCAAGATATGCTTGTAGGTTAGGGGACGGTTTCCACTGGGCCATGCCTCTCCCCTTCCTTGCATTGCCCCAGTCGTGCCACTCTTGTACTAGGAGCTGATGGAAAAAAGCATCCAAGATAAACACGCGCAGACCGATGTTTGGATGCTCCCGACACCTTCGCCTCAGAATTTGCACGTAGTGCGAGATGACACCGCTGTCTAACCAAGATCCCGGCGCCAGCGAGGCGATCTCTGTCCAAGAGGCATTGTAATCCAAGCCCTCGGGGTGATCCACGTCATACGACGCTCCGTCTTGGGGGGCCCCGCTAAAATAACGGGCTCGGATTAGATCGCATTTATGCGGCTTTAGGGGCCTGGCTGGATGCCCTTTCGGATATTGCCCTCGGGGGTCGATCGGGGGATATTGGCCTCCAATTCCTTCTTCGGCCGGCTGATATTCCCCTTCGGGGCCGCCAACTGGTCCCGCCCACGGGACAATGGGCAGTGCCTCGGAGAAACCGTAGTTTCCGAAAGGAAAGTCTTGCGTGACTTGAGAGAGGGGTTCCGGGAACAAATTGAAGGAGGGGCCGCTGTAATCGCCCCACGACGCTTGAGCCTGTCCCATCCCCGCTTCAGAGGTACCACCAACTCCCTGACTCACCCCTGAAGCCTGTCCAGAGGGATCACCGTATCCCTGGCTGACGCCCGTATAACCCATTCCCGGGCTGACTCCCGAAGACTGGCCCGATGCTTGGCGCAAAAAATTCCCGCAGCCTAAAGCCAATGTCGCAGCCTGTTGGCAAAGATCCTCGCCCATTGCGCTCACCAGATCCCTCCGCTCACTCAACTTCTGGAAGAATGCAAGCGAGGCATTAACCTACATCCAAAGAGATAAAAAATTAAGTAACTTCAATCAGACATTTATATTCAACTAATTTGGTTCAAGTCAGACTTGTTGGGCAACTTACGAGATTGTATGCCATACGCTCATCGATCTGACCCCTAGGCGCATACCTCTCCCCACGTTCAAAGTTTACAGGGGCTACTCTCCTCCGCGTGATGCGGTAGTACCACTCATCGTACTGATCGATGCTGATAACGGGGTCTGGCTCCGAGACGATGGCCGCCAGTGTGTCCTGCCAAGAAGTCCAAAGCTCTATTTCGGCCGCGCACAATTCGTACGCATTGGCGGTGCCAAACACTCCGACATCCGGTGGGTTCCTGTTAACCCTCATATCCGGGGCATCGACTGGCAAACCCTGCTCCAACTCAAAATGGCGCATTGCTCGGTCGGGCAGCTGCCACTCTGCGACCTCGAAATGGATCAGGGGTGTGCGCTGCAACCCGGAGAGCGTGAAGACGAACGACTCTCCCACCCGTCGCGCCAAACGTATGTACGGTGCCCAACGCATTTGGCCCGGAGATAGACGGTCGAACTCCCCTCGATAGTACGTAATGTTGTGATGGGGATCGACTCTCCTCTTGTAGTGGCTAGCCCTCCGGCTGTACTCCCAAGCACACAACCGAGGCCAGACTTTATCGGTTCCATCCCTACGCGTTGGTGCACCGGGAGCAAGGTGTTCATAAGACCACACCTGAGAACATCAAAAAATTATATTTATATCGTCGATTCAACAAAAATAAAACACAATAACGAAGACATGATTTATATGATATACCTGCAATAGCGAGAGACATGCACATATGGCTTTGGAGTTGGGCCTCGTTGCCTTGTGCAATGCTCGGTACAGATACGAAAGAACCGCTGCACCCCAGGCATAATCCCCAACCTCCGACAGGTTACCCAACAACGGTAAATATTTCACGCTGACCGTGTTCTTCGACGTCGTTGGGAATAAAATTGCCCCCATCACCCACAAGAGGAAGGCCTTTGTGTACACCACAAGCTCACGGCCCGTATAGTTTTCCGGCAAAACCCCGTAGGTATCTACCAACCACTTCAACTTTATACCACCAGTGCTAAATTGATCCTGGGGTATCGAAGTGAAGAAGTCTCGCGCTGTTCTCTTATTCGTTGCGTCTGACGGAGGAGCAATTACCGGCCGCCCCGTCACCGGCAACCCCAAGATGAACCCTACATCTTCTAGGGTAATCGTCATCTCTCCGAGCGGGAAGTGAAACGTATTCGTTTCACTTCTCCACCTCTCAACAAGGGCACCTATCAAGGCCCGGTCAAGCTGTTGAAAGATCTGCCCATGCGTGAAAATCCCAAACCCAATTCCACGCAGTATTCTTTTCTGGGACTTGTTCAATTTCCATCTCGTGAACTCGCGAGATACTTCTACGGTGGTGAGAAGTTCTCTTTCCTACGAATTATTAATAAATACAATTTAAGCAAAATGAACGGTAAAACAACGTTCGTAATAATAAGAAAGTTGATAAATAATGTATCTTACTCCACCATCCCATATGAGCGTACTGATATGGTTGGCTTGGTCGTATAACACGGATGGATCTTCTGGTCCAGGGATAAATTCCATTTTTTGCAACTGAAACTATGGAATCGGATTTTACAAACGCTAGCACATGAACAAATACATACATATATAAATCCTCATCATCGCTAGCACATGCTCAATGCATAATCAAAACCACGCATAAAACGCAATATTGATCACAACTATAGATTAGAAACATGTAAAGGATTGATTTTGTGAACTTACGTGATCTATTAGGGGGTATTAAAGCTGCTCTTATGAAGAAATTGCGCAGATCTGCTTGCCAACGCCGCTGGGAATATTTGTGAGTAGGAAGAACGGAGAAGAAGAGTGTAGAAGTTATAGGGGTTTCTTTTGGGTTTATATATATATGCTGTCGGACAATATATATTTGCCCTACCGCTATATAGTATCGTTTTGGTCTGTTCCTTGTCCGCTATACTAGTATCGCGGATCTACACTTTTTTTTGTTTTGGTTTTTCTCTACGTCCGCTATACTATGTAGCGGACGGCCCCGCACACTTATTTTTTTGTTTTGGTTTACTTCTCTACGTCCGCTATACTATGTAGCGGACGGCCCCGCAGAATACCAACACTTAGTTTTTTCTTCTACACTTTGTTCCACCTCTCCAACACTTAGTTTTTTCTACACTTGGTTTTTTCTTCTACACTTTGTTCCACCTCTCCAACACTTAGTTTTTTCTACACTTAGTTTTTTCTTCTACACTTAGTTCCACCTCTCCAACACTTAGTTTTTTCTACACTTAGTCCAAACTGTCCGCTATATAGTATAGATATACTTACCTCAGAACTTAGTTCCACTCTCCAGACATTTAGTTTTAGTTTTTTCTACACTTACTTCCACCTCTCCAACACTTAGTTTTTTCTACACTTAGACGCTGATAGACTGTCCGCTATATAGTATCGCGGATATATACCGCAGAAAATGGTTGGCACGGACCAGACATTTAGTTCCCGACCTTCCCGAACCCGGCCTAAGCGGAGGGCCTTATATCCGCTATATATATAGAGCTATACAATGTAGCGTAATGTAATAAATTGGAATAAATTGGCGCCCGTAATGCAGTTTTAATAAATTGAAATAAATTGGCCCGAAGACTTGTTTTAGCGACATAGTACGTTAATGCTATTTTAATAAACTGACGCCCGAAGACTTGTTTTAGCGACGGAATCAACAATCTCAATTTTTCCAAAAAATAATGTACGATTCATAATCAACGATCTCAATATATCGAGGCAACAAAAAAAGGCACAATTAAGCAAGAAAAAATTTGAAAACATAATAAACAAGAACATAAATTTTTTTATTATAATAAACTATGGTTCACAAATGGGGTACGAAAGCTTTTCACAAGCGCTCCGTTCAAAGATTACAACTTGAAAATCCCACCACCCAAGGTGTTCGAACACTACAAAGTCCCCGAGTTCGAGGCCATGCTGGCGCACGAAGACGTTCCAACCCTCTGCGAATTCCTTTTTTTGGGATCGGCCGGGCTTCAGCTTGATTTCAACCTGCCATGCCCCCTTGCGGCTATATAATCTTGCACTATCATGAATTGTTGTAAATTGATTGGTAAATGCTTCCGGTATGTCCTACCAAACACAAAATACAAAAAATAGGTTAGTTTTGGTTAAGAAAAACAAAAGATCAAACTTTTAACACACGAAAATACAGAGAAAGAGAAAGAGAAAGAGGGATAGCCTACAAGTTCATGCTCAAATCCCGGCATCATGACTTTGAAAAAGTGTTTGCCTACCAGGTGCAAGTTGCCAATATAATCGTAGGCGTAGGTGGTCTCCGATCCAGAAGCCATCGAGATCGGCGTTGAGGGGAGGACGGTGGTGTCGGCGGAGATGTGGGTGACCGGAGATGTGGGTCGCCGTAGATGGGGTAGCGGCTTTAGGTTAGATGTTCGAGAGAGGGGACGCCGTCCGCTACAATAATATATATACCCCGATCTGATTAAATATTTATAGCAGGAGAGAGTTGACGAAGGGACGCCGTCCGCTACAATGGAGATTTCCCACAAAGCGGACACTTTTGACGCCATACAGATACCAAGGGGATAGTTCTTGGGGCTCACGCCCGAGACTTTATAGGCGACCGAGAGGACAGGTCCTGACATGTGTCAGCCTAGAGATCGTCCGCCATACTGTCTCGCGGACGCCTTTTTCCTGACACATGTCAGGAACAGAAAGGCGTCCGCGAGACAGTCTCGCGGACATGGGAGGAGGGCAAAAAGGTAAAAATCCCGTCCGCGAGACTGTATGGCGGACGGGGATCAGTTTTGGAAAAAGGCGCGATCTGGACCGTCCATCTTTCAGGATGGACGGTCAGATCGCGCTAGCAAAATACCCCATTTTGCTAGCGCTATCAACGGATCAACTCCCATATATATATATATATATATATATATATATATATATATATATATATATATATATATATATATATATATATACATATGGGAGCTGATCCATTGATAGCGCTAGCAAAATAGAGAAGTTGCTAGCGCGATCTGGCCGTCCATCCCTAAAGATGGACGGCCCAGATCTTTTTTTTGCGTTTTTTAAGTACGTCCGCTACATTATGTAGCGGACAATTTTTTGACAAAAATACCCTCCAACTCCATCCGCTACATTATGCAGCGGACAGAGGTAGTACTTTTTTTTGACATAAATCTATCCGCTACATTATGTAGCGGACATAGGCAGACTCTTTTTCTCTCCTGACATGTCTGCCTCTCATGTCCCCTCCTTTCTTCTTCTTCATCTCTCTCTCTCTCTCTCTCTCTCCTCTCCATCCTCCTTGCAGCAATGACAACAGCCCACAACACGGCCGAGCTCGACTCCGGCGTCGCCGCAGTAGAGGCGTTAGCCTCCTCCCCGAGCTCCGACCACCACAACCAACAAACCCACGATTTCAGCCTTGGCATTACCCAGATGTTTCAGCCTTTCAGCGGGCCTATCTCAAACTCCCATTACCTAGATGTTTTTGCATTCAATTGGTTGATTTCAGCCTTGGCATTCAATGGGCACTATAGAGATGGTCGGCAAGGTTCTCCAACGGTCCCTTTCCGGTCACGATGGCCTGAACGAAGAACCCGAACATTGAGAACATGGCAAGTCTACCATTCTTGAGCTCCTTCACTTTCAGCTCAGCAAAAGCCTCGGGGTCATCAGCAAGGCCCAATGGGTCAAAACTTCCGCCTGGGTAAAGTGGGTCAACGACCTCTCCGAGTGGTCCGCCGGCAACGCGGTAGCCATCAACGGCTCCCATCAGAATAACTTGAGTGGCCCAGATCGCCAAGATGCTCTGGGCGTGGACCAAGCTTGGGTTGCCCAGGTAGTCGAGTCCACCTTCGCTGAAAATCTGAGCTCCGGCCTTGAACCACACTGCCTCGCCGAACTTGACACCGTTGCGGGCTAACAGTTCGGGGAAGACGCATCCAAGGGCTCCAAGTCTTTTGGAGATCATCAAGCGTCAGCGCCTTTTTCGTCCATTTTATTGATTCAGACTCGCTGGAGAGAGAGGAGAGAGAGAGAGAGAGAGAGAAAAAGATATGAGAAAATTAGTCCGCTATATTATGTAGCGGATGAGAGAAAGGAGAGACAGGGAAAGAAAAAAAAGTCAGAACATTAATGACAGAAAGAGAAAAAAAGTCTGAAAACTTGTCCGCTACATTATATAGCGGACGGACTCGAAGGGTATTATTATCAAAAAAATGCAAAAAATTGTCCGCTACATAATGTAGCGGACGTACTTAAAAAAACGCAAAAAAAAAAGATCTGGGCCATCCATCTTTTGGGATGGACGGCCAGATCGTGCTAGCAACTTCTCCTATTTTGCTAGCGTTATCAATGGATCAGCTCCCATATATATATATATATATATATATATATATATATATATATATATATATATATATATATATATATATATATATATATATATATATATATGGGTCGTGATCTATTACTATCGTTAACAAGTTACTAGTGCGATTTGGCCGTCCGTTATATAATGTAGCGGACGACAAAAAAAATGGCCGCCGAGGCTTGCGATCTGGCTGTCCACAGCTCGATCTGGACCAGATCGCACTGGCAACTTGAGTTAAGTTGTTAGGGCTAGTAATGGATCACGATCACACACACACACACATATATATATATATATATATATATATATATATATATATTTCAGATTAACTTCTCTCCCGATACATCACAGAACCTGTTCAACACCCTTTTCAACAACCTTTTGTATCCTTCAGCAGATCCCTCGAAAAGAACCAACTCATAAGCTCTGGTAAAATTAGCTGACCTGGTTTGAGATCTTTCCAAGACGTCCTTTCAACCCGCTGCACGGATACAATCTGCAGCAAGTTTCTCCATGCACAGGAGTCAAATATAGAGAGAGTATTCCCGTATGAGCACCACAGAGACAAGGAATAAAGCGATCCACTGCTCTGAGTATCCAACAACTCGAAAACCCCCCGACTCACTCTAGCCCTTGCTTCCTATAATTAGTTATATGCTGCATGTGAATTACCTCTCTAATCAATACAACCTATCTCGTGTCCACCGGAAATTGTTAACTACCTTTAGTGAAATTTCTTTCAAGTTCCGTTCCCTTTAGAGCCTGACACTAGCTAGCTACGGCCACAAAGAGTCTTTAAGATGTCCCGCTTATAGAGTTGCATAGGTTGCAAATGTAAACAGTCATGCATAAATCTAAGTAATATCGTGATTAATTTGGGACTTCAATGGAGATATCACGGACAGGGACTTTGAAATTCTTAATCTTAAACCTCTTGTTTGGTGCCTAAAGTAGTTTTACCCACACAGCTGTAGACTGTGAATTTAGAAGCCTCAAATCAGGTGTTCATATAGCCTGTCTGGAAGGGAGTTTTAATTTATTCAAGTTTCTCCTTAGAATAAACACTTCATAATTAGCATGGTACCCACTACCAGCAATTAACACCACCTACAATTTACTGCCATGACCTATATGTTGCCTGCCACCACCATCACAGTCACCATGACCACGACCACCACCACAAACAAAACCACAACCACAAGTAATACCACCACTGCTCACATAATTTACAACTGGTACCACCACCATTGGCATGGCAGCCACTATGATATCAAGGAGACTCCCACCAAGACCACCACTAAGGCACTGCAATCTTTGTTTCCACCACCACCAAAACTCCCACACACAAGTAATTAAATCTCATCAATCGATATTCGGTTACTTTATGTGAAGCAACTATCACGATAAAGGATTTTGAAACACTAGGATTCAAAATGATTGGATTTAGAACGAAAGGATATACAAATGCTTTAATTGTGAACGGAGCAAGAACAAACTAAAATCTGTCCTTCAATTATGAAACACAAAATATTACAAACTACAATCCGAAACAGAGAGACAGATCAAATGTAGCACATCTTAGAGGTTGATGACATTACTCATCACTATCTCAGTATGATCAACCTTGTCCTCAGAATTCGATTTCATCTTTACAAGCCTAAGAAGACTTCTTGTAGCTAAAATAGCCTTAGGATTAATATCATGCAGAGACCTTGCGTAAAGGCTCCTACACGCACCGCATGCAGCCTCATACAACTCATTGTTCTTCTTATAACCCATCAGGCAATGGCCCAAAATCCTCAACACTGGCTGCAAAAGCTCCCACGGCAACGGTATCCTCCCTTCTTTCGCTCCCACATTCTCGCCTTCACAATTTTCCTCAGCCTCTCCTGTCTCAACAACTTCATCATCGGGGCCATTCTTGTACACATCCCCATCTTGACCAGCCCACAATGTACAAAACTCGCAGAAGTCGATCTTGGACTCCGAAGGCATTTGCCAAATCTTACTGTAATACAGCTCCAGCGCAACGCCAACTATGCGCGCCCTTCTGGTCGACCTAACTGTGCCATGAGGCTCTAAACTCGGAGAAATAACGGTCAAGTTCAGCTCGGTTGCGTTGTTTTTCGTGTTAAGCTTCGTCTCGTGGTAGATACTCGAGTGTGACAGGTCCGGAATTGTGACAGTAACGGCCTGCCCATTGCGAGAGACGGTTTCATGGGCGTAAATGGCCAGCAGCACGGCCTCGAAACCCGCCAAGGGTTTACGCAGAGGGACGCGAGAGAGGTATAAGCCGGTAATGAGGGGGAGGAAGCGGAGGACAACAAGCTGGAGGTCGGCTTTGGCGGACTGGAACGTGTCGTAGAGCCAGCGGCAGAGGTGGTCGCCTCCAGCGCCCGAGTCGGGGAGGCGGAGTAGGCGAGAGATCTCGGCGGAGGTCTCAGCATCGTGAAGGAGAGTGGAGGAAGGGTTGTCGGAGGAGGTGAGGGAGGGAGGGATGGAGGGGAGGATTGTTGAGAGGGTCTTGATGGCTGTTTGGGCTTCGGAGAAGGAGTCTGACCATGAGATGTGCGGGCTGGTTGGTGTTGGGGTGGTGGGTTCTGTGGTGGTGGTGGAATCTACGGTGGTGTCAAAGGACATTGTTGATATAGAGAGGATTTGTGGGCAGTTGGGTGGCGGTGGAATGGAGGGGAATCAATGGAGAGAGTTTCAGGAGGTAAAAGAGGATCTTTTGTAGACTTTTACTGGGGTTTCCGACTATTCAGCTCCCATCAAGAAATGAATCGGTTTCGGGTAGGATTGGCGTAAATCCAAGTCTTGAATGCGATCGAATTCACATCGGATTTTATCCGACCCTATTCAAAAGGAATACTACGCAACCAACAAACTTCAGCTAATAATATTGATATCTACAATTTAATAACCGTGTTCACCAAATTCAAGAAATTGTATAGTTGTCTTTAAAGTCATATTGCTTACAAAATTTCACTGGATATGAGATATACGGTTAAAACATGTATATTAACTCATTAGCGGATCAGACCAGTCTGTATCTAAAATTTAATCCCCTAAGTAACCGAGTAATATGGTTATTTGATTATCATGTCAAACAGACTTGAAAATCTTTTCATCATGTTTGCTTCACATGGATCAAATTTGGACTAAATTCAACTCATTGACATGCCATTATGCAAGGATTTGTTTTTCCGTGGCAATAAATTATAGCAGATGCTACAATCCGTTTCTTTATACTTTTCAGATCTTGATTAATATCCTTTATCATTAGCTAGACAGATGATATATATCCCTATTTTGAGTCGATAAATAAATATCATGGCGATTGATCACATCAGTTGTTAACTTCTATTATTTCGCTTAATATGTACATATGCCACTTGTTATCAATTCGTCAGAGATCTTTCGGTTTCCTCTTCTCTTCAGCTTTCTACCATCTGTCTACTCTACGACATAATTAAAAGCAGTTTAGGGGCTCACTCTCACAAGTGCTCTTCTTACGGCTGCTTATTAAATTGTAGTCTAACATTTAAATAAATCCTCTTCAAATGTTTTTACTTGGCTAGAATCTTAGTATATTGAACCATGTTAATTTCTATTTCCTGTACCAGCAAACGGTAATTTCTGCACTTCTTTCGTACTTAGTTGCACTCAGCACCTCAAACTTCTACACTTCTACAGTAGCATGTTTCGGAAAACAGAGGCCTCGTTGTGACCTTTCACGATTGTTGAATGCAGAAGGAATATAGGTTAGCTCCTAAAATTTTCTCTCTATCTTGTTTAATGCCCACCTCCTACGAATTTCTTGGCTCTGCCACTGCATTGGGCGAGTGCTTTATCTTGATTCTGCGACTGTTTTTTTTATATAACATACTTATGCTGGAATCCTTAAGACAATAGGAGTCCAAAAGAGTAGTATTCTAGTAGCAAGAGAAGAAGTTAAGCAAAAGGTTTAGAAAAGTTTGGCTAAGAAAAACCCAATTGCAACCTTCAACTAATCTGTTCATCCATCGCGATCACAACAGTCAATTGCACATTACGGAGAGACAGTGATGCAAATAGCAAATCCGAATAAGGCTTTCTTGACATGTAAATCAGCACTGATCACTACAAGAAAATCAAGTTATGCCTACGGTACAGTACCATAGGTATAGGTGCCATGTACTGTAGGCAAAGCCTATCCCTACGGTACTATACCGTAGCCATAAGTGGCGATGCCCTAGATCTATGCCTACGGGGTTGAAGGTTATCCCTACGGTTATACCGTAACCTATATACCTATGCCGAATTCGTATTAACCCACTTATAGCGACGGTTTTTGGAGGATTAGCCTACAGTATAACCGTAGGAATAAGTTTTATTTTTGAATGCTATGCCTACGGGCAATACCGTAGGGATATGCTTACCCTATAGGTACCTTAAGCTATACCTACGGTACATTCCGTAAGCTAAAGTTAAACCATAGCCCTTTTTTTAAGCCTTTCCCTGCGGTTTAAACCGTAGGGATTAATGCCCAGAAAATAGAACACAACCTTTACCTACGGTTTAAACTGTAGGTACATGTGTTTTTTTTTTTTTCTTTTAATCGAATGCTGGATCTTGTTTTATCACAATAACCTGCAAATACAATTAAAATGTCATAAACATGTTCTGCAATTGAAAGATTATAAAGATGTTTTCAATTGCATAAATAGTGCAATGTTATATAACAATAATTGGTGTACCAAATTTTATACAAAAGCGTCAATCTCAATACTTAATTTCAAAAGCTATCTCCATATCATAATCCTGTCCTAGCACTTAATTTCAAAAGCTATCTCCATATCATATTTCTGTCCTAGCACTTAATTAAATTCAAAAGCTATCTCCGTATCATATTCCTGTCCTAGCACTTGATTTCAAAAGCTATCTCCATGTCATAATCCTGTCCAAGCTGTACTATATACATCACTCACGAGCACTAGTCCTCATTCACAGGGCTTGCATCTTGCTCCTGGCCATCATAATCATCCTACGAAATGAAACAAAGCATCATCAATGACTGAGAGGTTGTACCAAATAATTGGAGTTATATTTTAAGTTAAGGAGATATATACTGTAATAATCATCCCTAATTAGCAGGCAAGGCATGTGCATCGTCAACATTCAATCAACAAAAGCTAGTATGAGCATGCACATTCTGCTAATATTTGCAAAGAGCAAACAAATATAAAAACAAGGGGATGATCTTTGCAAGTAGAAAAAACTGTTTTGGACTCTCTTAAACTTATCATGTAATGACATTATCAGATCATCCCACTAGCTTGGCTTTAACTGTTGAGCAATACCAAGTCAAAACAATCCTTCCCTGTACACACCTTCCCCGATAACTCAAAAGGTCCAGGTAAATCATTGCTGAGAGCGTCGTAAGAAAAACACAAACACTACAATTAGGTAGGAATTGACAGTTAAAACCAATTCCATGGTTTTACCCCTAACTAGATACAAGTAGTTATATTGTAAGTATCCATAATTCGCAGGCACGGCATGTGCGTCATCAACAGTCAATCAACAAAAGCTAGTAAGAGCATGCACATTATGTTAATATTTCCAAAGAGGAAGCATAAATAAGAAATGGGTGGGGTGCACAACATAATGGTTTCTTTTTTCCCTCCATAACTAGTACTTAGGGGCTACTATCACTAGTTACACCTTATTTGCTACTGTTAATCTTAAGCATAAACAATTCTGGTGTTGTTGAGAGATAATGGAAACAGCAAATGTCACGGGCGCGCATAATTTCTTGTACCTTTCGATTGGTCCTTTGACACTGCAATTATCTCACTCACCAAGTGAAAAGTTATGACTGCTTTCAAATTTTGTAGAGCAGCTTACTGAAAGCATTAGGAAAATAATGTAGATATACCCATCTAAAGAAGACTAGGACCAGTAAGTTTAATGGTACAAACTTTCAAAAAGAATATATAGTTTCCAACCGATAAACTGAAAACTAGAGAACAGCAAGACTGTGACCTTATCCTAGTGATTCAAATCATAAGAAGACTAGGATCAATATAATCAATTCAGAGAAATAGCAAAGGATAGAAGACGACTTGGACCATAAGCTGTGTAGCAGCCTCCAGTGTAAAGCTAGAAACCCTAAAGTCAAGATTCTTCGTAAACCCCAAGTTGGAAGACTAACGGTTCAACAGCCTTTAAACTCTCTCCCTCTCTCTAGCATTGTTACACACAAAAGCACAAGCATAAAGGTTATTCCTAAGGCCTAGTACTTCAAATAATGATCCTTGACTGGGAGAAAGGAAGGCTTTAACTCTGCATTAACAATATGAACAACATAGTTACTACGTAAGTTATCTCCCTGTATGTTGTGTGAGCTGAAAATTCCAAAATATCAGTACCTAGAATTCAGAGTTTCGATGAAACTGAAGCACAAATACTCTAACATGGCCTTAACAAATTTTTTTGTTTGATTTGTGTACAAAAAACCCTCTATTTACCTAGGACATTTAACATGAACAACCGAGTTTGGGGACAAATATTACTGCAATATCTGTCAAGCAACAGTAACTATAAAACAGCAAGAACTGACTGATTGAAAAGCAAAATATTGGAGTGAACTAGGATCCCTATCCATGTGCTACCCGATTTGTCCAACTACAAGAATTTTTTCAATCTGTTTTCAAAAATTCTTACTAACGATGGCTTAAAATTTATAGGACATGATTTCATTTCACGAGAATAACATCTGAAAAAAAGTGCAAAAATATACTTTAAGCACCATAATCACATGAACGATGCCTGTGATAAATTACTTAGTTAAAACAGAGAAGCATAATTATCGTGCAAATAAAAAATTAGCTATAGCAGGATTTGCTTTGTAGACCTAGTAGAGCATTGTTCTTAAAGTTAGAAGATGATCAAACAAAGAAAATTTTGAGAGAATATCCCCCGCAAGCACGATCAGTATTCTTTCCTGGAAGGCAAAGCTACCAATAATTGGCTAAGAATCATTTATCTCTCATTGAAAACACAAAAAACCTGGGTACCATTTCCTCATGGTGAGGTAGTAGCCCAAAGTACGCGTGGAAAAATAGTTGAGAACATGACGGTGGTCCTACATGAAGATGAAACCAGATCCTAGATCAGCCAATTCAACGTCAACCTTAGTTTATAGACAGCATCATTTATGCGCATCTTCCATATACCCTACCAAGTTTGCCCGTCCATGGAGCTCTAAGCTTCTTGTAGTTTCCCCTGGACTATTACTATTATCTCATCCAACTCATCTTAAATATAAGCTCCCACTGACATCTTCATCATTAGATTTTATCCGCCACGGTACAGAAGGAGGTTTGGACCGCCGTAGACTCCCATGGTTGTGCCATAAATGGCATGTTCAGGTTCTGCTTGGAGTGACCAAATTGTGGCCACGAACTTCTTCATTCTGCGAACGAATAAGGAGGTCAGTTTCCCAAGAAACTACTACATGTCGCTCTAGATTTTTTCATCATGTCCAACCTTGCTATAACGATAGTGATATCTCAGATTCTCAGGCAATGTGAATGTCATAAATGAGCAATAACGCTCCTACGTAGATGAAGTCGAACTTTATAAAATAACTAATATCCAATGTGCAAATATACCAAGATTACCTCATTAAGACGTTCAGCGTCCTGCATTTTCTGCAACATCCAACGATCAACTAACATCCTATTTTCAGCCTCAGCACTATTAGCTCTCTGTTTCATCTCTTCAAGTTGTGCTTTAAGATCCTTGTTCTCGCTTATATGCAGATCTAGGCCTTTAGTATTTTCTTCTAAAAGTGCAGCTAAACGAGAACATTCATCCCTGCAACAATAATCTCACATCTCAAACATGTGAAGGGAAAGAAAAGAAGTACGGGGGCAGACTTAGAACCTTGCTTGAGTAAGCTCATTTTGCGCTTTGGTCAATCCAGCTTCCTTCTCTACAGCTAAAGCTTTTGAAGCTCTTGACTCGGCCACTTCCACTACAAGCTGCTCGGATAATAGAGCTTAAGCTTTATAACACTGTTGAAGTTCAAGTTCAAGGTTTTCTGCTTTCTCTTTCCATTTCGAGCCCTTCAAGAAATACACCGACAAACTCGATCAGAAGAAACTAACTTTCCTTTGTGCAGAATTATAGGAGAAAAAAATGCAAAGATAAGCAAAATGAATTCCTATAAACCCTCAAAGGTAGAAACAAGTCATGGCAGGCAACAACCATCTGAATGCTATGTAGATGGCCCGGTTATAAGGAAACTAACCACAAATGTGAAGGCAGTTCCCAAAGTTGGTAAATATTTTGACTTAAGTGCTACAGAACCTTTTTATTAGAAGTCATTACATAAGTATCTTCTTATGATCTGAACTTGCTTTCCAAGCTGCTTCGTAACCATCTAGGTCCTTAATTAACTAGGAACAACCTATGCCACAACAAACTATGTTCAACACCCTCCAACAGCAGCAACATTTTAAGAACCTTGTGGCAGGTCCTTGGTCAACAAGCTCATATATGAGAACTAAGATTCAGCTTGTTCGAGCAATGCACAAGCAGAACTCTAAGAACAGCTTATGAAGCTCACGGAACATAAACAGAGACATAGTCTTCCAAAGAGCAAGCAGAGCAGTTGGGGTCTTTTGGCCTTGCAATTTGCCGCAATCTATGTAGCACAGGCATGAATATGGATACGGATGCAACTGCAGACACTACTTAAATTTCATCAAAAGGATTAGACCAACCCTTCCTTTCCATTAGATGTTTCCTTTTTGACTTTGTGTAAATTCCTAGGACATATTTAGTTCATGTAAACGTAGATTTACTCACTGTTATTGCCCTAACTTGACTTGTCAAACAATACTTATTTAGTTTATGATTCATATCTGAGTTCAATTTAGTATTCAAATATATCAAAACCTATCCTAGGACTTTGTAAAGTCAAAGGGGAAATCCAACTAAACGCAGTATTACTCAAAATAGGAAATATAAACCATTAACTTTCCAATTCGGAAAAAGCTCTATACGACTTTCACGTCCACCATAATGATTATATGGCAACACAAGGAAATGACATCAAATTAATCCAATTCTTAGCATACACAAATATAGTGTTGACCTGAGAAGCAAAAGGCCTGGCAAGAGCAATAAAAGCAGGGCCGTGAGCGCCTTCTTCGAGCAAATGCCGCTTCCGAAGCGCTTTCACAGCGTGCTTTATCGCTTCGATCACGATTTCTTCCCGCGCCATAGAAATTTACATCAACAACCATCATAAACTACAAGCTCTGTGTAATGTGAGAGCAAATAGCAACATACCGAGTGAGTTTTGCTTGTTAAAGTACTTCAATAGAAGAAGAGAGAAAAAGATCGGCATGGTGTGAGTGATCGACAAAAAGAAGCAAGAAGAACGTCATACCTAGAAGTCGATCTTCACTGAAGTTCTTGTTGCGCCCCAAAATCTCATTCGAGATAGATTTTGTGCAATTCCAATTGCCAAAATTATGCCCGCAAATTTCTCCCGCCTAATCTTCAATTCCTATCCCCACGGTAATCAGCCGTGGGGTTTGCGTTTGAGAGATGGCTGATCGGCTGATCGCCAAAGCTCTCCAATCTCTTTTTGATTTTTGACCCAATTCCCACAGCCGGCACCGTTGCAATTGGGTTCCAATTTCGAGAAGAAGCAATGGCCACGGTTCAATCTTAATCGTCGGTCTAAGGGGACTTGTATCTACGGTTCCGTGTAAGCCGTAGGCTATTTTGTCACTATAGGTTGGTTTTGTTGTAGTGGATACAACGGTTGAAAGCCTTACAGCTTGACTTGTACGAAACAAGGCATTAATTCGTCTATATAAAAGATCCATACACGCAATATTTGTCTGGAAAATAAGAACAACGATATTTTTGAAGCCAAGAGGGAGGCAACAAACCAAGCTGTTAATCTATGACAAGCCCCAGGCGAAGACGGGAATATAGAGATGCAAAGGCAGTACAGGGAACAAAGTTAATATATGTGAGCATTGGCAAATATTAACAGCTATAAGTTTTAGTTTTCTGGTATAATTTCATGCTTTTGTCAACTTTTTCATCATCTCTAACACGAATACTACTGGTTGGAAGCCAAGAAAATTACATGCCTGATTTAATTTCTAACGAGCATATAGCACATGTGGATTAAGCTTGAGAATCCAACTCTAAGTCAGCTGGAGAGTGCATTTTTTTGGCCAGTCCTCTAGTGTACCCACAGTTGCAGACGGTGAATATCCAACCCGCACATTCTTACAGTTTACAATCATGAGGTAATCTGTTCCACACCGTATGCCAGGACTTAACGTAACCAAACCTTTCACCTTAACCTGGAACTTCAACACTCTTGCCTCATTCTGCCGTTGAGCAAGAAGGGCTTTGCCAACCAACTCATCTACGTGCACCGCCCTTGCGGAAAAGGTCAGATTCTTGGTGGTTTTATTCTTCTCCGCTTGATGGAATGGAGGTACCGTTGAGTTCGAGAGAAGCATGTCCCCGTAGAAGAGCGACGCGCTTACGTACTCGTAGAAGATGCTTTGATGCTTGAAACGGTTTTGGAGCGAGAAACTGACGTTCCAGCTTGCAGTTATCTCCGAGGACGAAGCATTGATGGGTGTGGATACAACGGAATCAATCGTGAAGCGCGGGTGTTCGCAACGACGACGGAGTATTTGTTCTCCATAAAGAACAATAGGACCGACAATGATGATTAGTAGTGCTACCGAAAGCAAACAATAAAACCACCAAGTCCCCTCTCTTTGGTTTGAGGCCGTGCGGGGTGCCATAACTAGGAACTCCGATCTGACAGCCAGCACAAGAGTAGAAAACTTATGAGGGTGCTTCTCTAGGGGGCTTGAAGTATGAGCTTGTGTATATATAGGCGGAGAGTGTCCTACTTCAAGTGAGCTAAACAATATCTAGTCAACATCAAATTGTGACTAGCAAACGTGGTTGATAGGACGTCTGCTATTGTACCAAGAGTCTTGCAATTAAAAAAAAAAATTCTATGTTGTTGATCGAATTTGTGACCACCATGTAGTAAGCGAGTTGAAGCTATAAGATTATATTTAATTTATTAACTAACATATAATTTCAAGGAATTGCTATGAACGTTGCCAATGAGAGAGATGAGTCGCTTGGAGACATGTTGATGGAACCTAAAAACTAATTATTGAAGGAAAAAAATTGACTACTATCCTGATTTGACGAATCTTCCTCTTACCCCTTATATAGCGACAATCAATTGTCTCTAAATATTTTTAGTGACTTTTATTTTGTGACACTAAAAAAATGTTGCTAATAATTATCGCTTATAGTGTTAGAAGAAAAGTCGCTAGAAACATTTAGGGCCTGTTAATTTTCACTATACACAAGATTGGAAAAAAATTTCTACAACTCAGGTAGGAGCGAAAGTTTGTTCATTACTGAAAGCTGTCAAATGAAGAAAAAGACATATTTTGATACCACCTAGTTAACTTAGGCTTCGTTTTGTAACAATTATTTTTTTAGTTTTTTTAATTTCTCCAGTTTTGTAAATTGGAGAAAACAAACGCATTTGCCACACACTTTTTGTTTTGTTTTTTTTTTTTTAGTTTTAAAAATCAGTTTTTCAAACAGGGTTATTTTTGAAAACTCCAAAAGGGAGTTTTCGATCGGTTTTCAGTTTTAGTTTTTATTTTGATACCACCACCACCGTCCGCTACGTACCGGCAGCCTCCTCCTCGGTCGACAGCCGCCGCCAGCGACTACCCCAGCTGCCGACAGCTATCGCCTGCCACTGCCGGCGGCCGGCCACCACCAAGCCCCACCTCCAACACTACAAATCACCACCAAGGAAAAAACTCAAAATAAAAATTGGATAATCAAACGTCCATTTGTTTTTGTAAAAAAATTTTTTTTAACTGGTTTTGATTTTTGTTTTTTTGAAAATAGAAAACTAAAACCCAAAGTATTACCAAATACTACCCAAATTTCGTTGAAAATCGCCTTAGCTGCTCCGAATATTTCAAAGGTCTAGGGGCAAACCGCCAGAGGGGATGGTGGGGGCCATGGCTAATCGCAAAAGTTCTGGAATTTTATTTTTATTTTTTTCCGTTTAGTCTCTATATACGCATTTTGAAATAATTTCCTTGTTATTCACGTGTTCGTCCGCCTCAGTTAAGCTTCTCACTTGGGATAGGATCCCTAATTAGCAAACAAACAAACTAGTTGTTATCTTATTTATATGTTGTCAAAAGTTATTGTTATGGGTACTTATGAAACCTTGACATATTTCAACGCAATAATATACTTTTGTCCCCCGCAACTAACCGGAGCTAATATTACATGATATATACTGTATAAGTTTGTATTTCCATTCACGAGAATAACATAGGAAGCAAGAGATTGCTTGAGGGAAGCAATCTCGCTGGCCACATATACATGCAAATTAAGATTCCGAGTATCTATGGATCGGACTGGACTCCGATCTGACCTTGTCCAGCGTGTACAGAGTATAGTTCCATTAGTAGTTCTCTTAATTATTTTAGGTTGATAAAATTTTAAAATGGCCGTGGTGGCTCTTGTAAAACCATAAAATTAATATTTTTACTATTTGCTCAAAAAATAATAATGAACGGTTCGAGATCCCCTCCTCTACTAAGCATAGTATCTTTGGGCTTTTATACTTGACACGTTGATCGGGTAGTTCATTTACGCTTAATTACTTCCTTCTTCCGTTAAATGAGGTATTCTTTGCTAGAGTAGCGTGCTTTGTGTATAGCTGAACAACTGAATTCTTTTAATGGCCCTCCAGCTGCCTCTTCATTGTTTGAAAGAGTAAAAGAAGATCCCTCGTAAGCAAAGCGGATCCAAATTCCAGCTTAGAAAGCCATGAACGAGATATCATGTCAAGCGCAAAGATGGTCATAAATTATGATAATGCAACTTCCAACTGATGACTTTGAAAGACTTCATTGCAACTAATATGACTAAGCAGGATTCTCACCTTGACAACATAGTGGATGTCATAACAAATAGTGGGATATTATTGAAAAGGTAAGGCAGATGAATACGGACATAAGGACTTGCGTGATGATCACCATGTTGTAAATGTAGACACAAACTTTTGTCGGTATTGTTAAAATTCTAGCAACATACGTAGACATTAGTCATCGCTTAATAGGCTTAACATGGCGATAAATAATCTCTCCTTTTATTGATGATCACTGAAGATGATAATTGATGATAGACTACGACATTCTTATGATCAACAGAAACAATGACAGAAGTGACTAGGGGGAGCATGATTGAAATGCTTGCATTTGCCTCCCTTGGTGCAGCTATTGAGGCAGAGTTGATTGCACCTGTCATCATCTGAAGTGCCCGGATTGCAGCTCCCGATATGGTTGTCGAAACAACATTGGAGCCCCTCAACCCTTACCTCCTTACAACCTGCATAAAAATACCAAAAAATTCAGTCAAAAAAGTCCTTTGGTTTCCAATTGATTCATATTGAACGAGTAATCTTAGTCAAGACATATACACTCTTCATCGACAATAAAACAAAAGTCGTGATACGTACCAACAATCTTGCAAAAAAAAATAAAATTAGTGCATTAATTGAATTTGTGGCCACCGTGTTAGTATAACGACCTAAAGGAATCCGAAAATATGAACTAACAAACGATTTGAAGGAATCACTAAATTTTCGTATGTTAACTTGTGCATCAAGCCATCGATTAAAAATAACGTGGTATGTCATATAGCCACATCCACGTTAAGCTAAGCATCACTTTTACCAAACGATGAATTTATATGACAGAAGCAACAAATCTTTTAACACTAATATCACATTGATGAACAGAACAAACCTATGCAAAGCACGAGAACAGCAATTAGGAGTAACGAAGCAACAGTCTGCTTGGCCATCTCTTTCGCTTGGTTATTTTTTTTTATTTTTTTGGGATGTGTGAATAAAATTACTCATATTGGTGTAGCTTATATAGTGACCCTAGAGAGCAAAATTTGGTAAAACCTTTTTGCATTTATGAGATTGAGTCTATGACTATGTTCCCGTGAATTTTCTATAAAGTTTAGGATATGCATGCTAAATTTCAGGCCAATCAAGGGAATAAATTCCAGTTGAATTTAAGGTCGGATATGAGTAGATTATAGTTGGATCTTTCCTCACGTAAGTATATTTTTTAATTTTTTTTAAATATACGCGGTAAGGAAAGTTTTAAAGGTGATTTTTATTCCGTCTCTAACGCACGGTGTGGAAGAACTCAATAGAGTATTTTGTAAAAGCATGGACAAGGATTATTTGTTGTAGTAGAAAAATGTCACTAAATCTATTTTAGCCATACAAAATTGTCATTGTAAATTTTAACAATAGCAACGAAATATATACTTTTAGCGAGGATCTTTTGTGAGTAAAGGTGTTACGTACAGCAAATTTTTATGTGATATCTAAACAGACATTCTCGGTACTAATCTCTAAATGAATGATCATTAAAATCATTTTTTGACGGGTCCTGTGTATGGAATAGATCTTCAGCATGTTAATCATCAAATATTTGTTTCCTTTAACTCTGGGATTGACTTTAGGCTTTAAGGCCATGGATTGCTTTTTCGGATGAATGGATTGTAAATTAGGATCGATGATTTCTAGACTTATTTTCCATCAAAGTATTACACCGTTTTCCTGCTTATACTCCGTAATACTCAATTAGTGATTGACTTTTAGCAACAAATAAAATATAAAATTTATAACCACTACAATAAAGTACTCCGTATTACCTTAGTGGCAGGTTCGTGCGAATGTAGCTATTGAACCTTCAAGATCTGCTTTGTTGCGCACAAAAATTTTAAATGTAGTCCTATAAAAATTCACTTCCGTTAATATCAAGTACATTTGACCGTTAACAGGTCAAGCTAAGGTAAGATCTTTGAAACTAACAACATCACCTAAAGCTGAAAAAGAGAATCATGCTAGACACTTTTGAGGTTAGCCACAATACCTTGAGGAAACAATGGATTACCGGTATTACCAACATCTTAGCCGCGTGGAATGGCCAGTTATAGCTGTATATTGAGACTCGAGAGTCTCAACTTGGTGTCGTTGTTGCTGTGCTTGTGCCATTGAATCCTGCGAATGTTTTTGTTCTTTGTCATCATAGTTACTGTTTGAGCCTAAGAAGCCAACTTCATTGCTTCAAGTTTCTTCGTAAATGAGTGTTTGTGTGTTGATGTTGCTGCACCAAGAACGGATGGTGGTTGTTATTTTTTCAGCTTTCTTAAACAAAAACAGCAGCAAGTCCGTCTTGTTCTGCAGAAACATTACCATCAGTCTGCTATTACTTCCATTCACAGCAAGAATGAAGGAATATTTCAGTTGTTTTTTCCGAAAGAACCAACTAGTAGACATTACTTTGGAGGGTGAGCTCACAAAAATCTAGTTAATCATCAGTAGAAGCAACAATGTTAGTGAATCAACATTCTCAAATCACAATGGCATCACTTGCGGAATTAAAACTAGATTTGCAACTGCATTCGTCTACTTGACATTCAAAACATTTCAACATTCACCCCCTCAAACTCCCGCAGGGAAAAAAAGCTTGTGACATGAGCACTGACATCAAAATACCGGCCACAGGTGTTGAAATGATTCGAGGATATTTTGCTAAAGTTGTAGGAAAACAAATTCTCCCAAGCACGAAACATCACAATATCTCCATCTTCAAGCACTGCCAGAGGTTTGACTATGTCTAGAAATGGCCAATTGCGCAAACTTGTTTTGCGAATGAATACTTCCCTTGTCCAAGTACCCCCTTCGTTCAACACCCAGATGGCTAGATCCGAATAGGAGGAATTATCGCATACGCACAAACAACCTCGTAGGACACCCAAGGATATCGAGATATATGAGAAGACATCTTCACTGAACTTAGGCGGCAGGGAGACATGTTCCGTCAACTCGGTTTCGAAGTCAAAAGACCATATAGAGTCTGGGCATTCGCGGAGCCCTTCAGCATTAACCAACCAATAAATCTTACCGTTCACCGGTACGCCACTTCGACCAGGTAGCCGGTGCGTGAACTGTCCAATGTTTCTCCATGTACGAGTACCAAGTGCGTAAACCTCCACCTCCAACTTATATGAGGATGACCTAGTAGCTGGTTCATGAGGTTCTACTCCAGAAAGACAAACCACCTTGTACTGACCAGTCACTGGACAGTAGCCAAATGCATAGTCAACCTTCCAAATGTTCCAATGGGTGTGCTCGGGCGGTGGAGGAATAACGTATTCTCGCATGACAGGATTGCATATACAAACAGCATGCGTGTCTGACTCCCTTAAGCAAAGGAAGCCATTAGCGGAACACACCAAGTGCAACTTAGCATTTGGGAATTTTTCTTTGAGGTCGAACTTCATTAACTGGTTACGTTGAAGAGAATTGCGATATGGCTTTTCTTTAAGCTCATTCACCGTATATGCGGATGTGAACCCATCCACATTAAAATGGTGAATCACAAGGCATCCGGGTGATCTTAAGAGGTGCAGATTTGCAAAGTATTTGTCCGATATAATGTTGTGAAAAGTCCAGCATACGCACCTGCAATGGATAATGTTCTTCGTGAGAAGTCTGGAGAGAATGTCCACAACGATGTTCAATGGTAAATCCGAAATGGAAGATCCATGGTAATCCATTGTTTCCTCTTCGGCAACTGGCTGTGTGTTGCCAAGTTTCTCAGATTGTCGACGCTTCTTCTGGAGAAAATATTTCGCAGGAGTGAAACACGAGATAGACACCTCAGGAAGCACTCCCTCACTAAGCAAATGCAGGTATTTGTGCATGAAGGAACAAGCTATTGTTTGCCGCTTCTCAAGGTTACCGAATATTTGGTTGCCCAGATGACCTCGAACCGTCCATCGGCTTCCCTTCTCTCTCTGCCTCTCTCTCTTTACCTGGAATGAGACTGAAAAGGTATGAACTGCGTGATATTATAAGGTGCCGAATTCCCTTTGTCTTTTCCACTTTACGCTTTGGCTGGAGCTTTATCTTACTTCTCCGCCGGCAGCTTTGATTTCTCCGCTTGGTACCAAGTAAACAATGATATGGACAAAACCAGTTTACTAAAAGCAGATGCCAAACATTTTGTATCTGACGACTAGTTCATCAATTTTGTGATGACTTCCACAAAATACAAAGGATCATTTCACTATCAAAACTGAATGGTCCCATACATAATTCCTACAGCTGTTCAACTATTCATCTACTATCTTGAATGGAGCCATAACAAATCAGTCGCTACCCACTGGTATGTGCCACTTTCCTGGTCAAAATATAAGAGTGCACCTCATTCCATTGGACCGACTAAAAGTTCAGGAATTTGAATCACTTAGTAAGCATCAGGTTGTTTCCACGTTAAATAATGATTTGAATAAATTATTATAAACTTATGTAAGAATAAGTTATAATAAGTTAGTCTATGGATTAGGCTGAGTTCTAAAATTTTTAGAATTAATTTTTAAATTATACAACCCTTATTATTCTTGCAAAATTAATCAAATTTAAATAGAAAGGCATCTATCAAAATCATTTTTAGATCATTTTTTTTTCTAAGTCTCGAAAGTTGTTTAATCTTAATTGTAACATTAATTTTTCTTCTAAATCAAAAGTATATATATATATATATATATATATATATATATATATATGAGTTTTATATTCATATTAGATAGTAGTTTTAAAGATAAATAGTCGATGTTAAGTTCTAATAAGTTAATATAATGATAAGGTTGAGTTTTAAAATGATTAGAATTAGTTTTTGAATTTTAAGGACATATTTGCTAGAAAGAAGCCTTAATATATTAGTATATTGATTAGGTAGATTTTAGAACGATTGATCACATTTTTTATTCTATATCTCATAAGTTATTTTTTAGGTCTATGAATTTTAATTTTCATATTAGAAAACACTTTTAAGGACATAATTGTCAATATGAATTCTTAATAGATTAGTATATTGATTAGATAGAGTTTTAGAATGATTAGAAATAATTTTTTAATTATTATTTTCTTCTAAATCAAAAGTATTACTTTCATTTTTTTATATATATATGAGCTATTATATTGAAATTAAAGAGTAGTTTTAAAGATACAATAGTCAATATTAAGTCATAATAATTTAGTATAATGATAAGGTTGAGTTTTGAATGATTAGAATTAGTTTTTTGATTGTTAAGGACATAATTATCAAAAAGAAGTCTTAATATATTAGTATATTGATTATGTAGAATTTTAGAATGATTGATCACGTTTTTTATTCTAAACCCCATAAGTTATTTTTGGGGTCTATGGATTTTAATTTCATATTAGAAAACACTTTTAAGGACATAATTGTCAAAATTAAGTCTTAATAGATTAGTATATTGATTAGGTAGAGTTTTAGAATGATTATAATTAGTTTTTAAATTAATTTTTTCTTTTATATCAAAAATATTATTTTTCTTTTTTAAATATTTGAGTTATGATATTCATATTAAAGAGTGGTTTTAAAGATATAATAGTCAATATTAAGTCATAATAAGTTAATAATAATAAGTTAGTATAGCGATAAGATTGAGTTTTATAATGATTAGAATTAGTTTTGAATTTTAAGGACATAATTGTAAACAAGAAGTCTTAATAGATTAGTATATTGATTATGTAGAATTTTAGAATGAATAGAAATAGTTTTTAAATTAAATATGACTTACTAATATAGAAAAATTTTAAATTAATCTTATAATTGTCAAAATTAAGTCTTAATAGATTAGTATATTGATTAGTAGAGTTTTAGAATGATTATAATTAGTTTTAAATTACTTTTTCTTCTATATCAAAAGTATTATTTTTATTTTTAAAATATATGAGTTATTATATTCATATTAGAGAGTAGTTTTAAAGATATAATAGTCAATATTAAGTCATAATAAGGTATAATAATAAGTTAGTACAATGATAATGTTGAGTTCTAGAATGATTTGAATTAGTTTTGAATTTTAAGGACATAATTGTCAAAAAGAAGTCTTCTTAGATTAGTATATTGATTATGTAGAATTTTAGAATGAATAAAATTAGTTTTTAAATTAAATAAGACTTACTAATATAGAAGTAAATTAATTTTAAGATAATGAGATAATGATGTGTCATATAAAGAAGCGATGATATGTCGCGCAAATGCTTCGCTTATATTATATAGATATAGATAAGTAAATCAATTGCAAACTGCGAATCAAAGACTTGAAGCACGAAAGGTCATTGCTAAAATATGGTCTTATATTAAAATGTGAATTGCTAATGCCAATCAGCAATATATGTCAACATTTCTTCGGTCGCATCAAGTTGTCAATAAAAAAGACCTCGATTATTCCATATTACATTTTGTTAACAAAGGTATAATAAAATTGTAATTGGTTTGAATCTTCTTACACAAATATTTAATCCTTACCAAACATTACAAGTTTGGCATTGAAAGAATAAAGGTGAAAAAAGTATTCTAGAGACAATTTGACGCACATAAAATGTAATATGAAGCGTATATATTAGAGTTGTCTACTTTCTTGTAATATGATTTTATAGGATGTATATAAGTCTAGGAAGTGTGAGATAAAGTTAGAATATGAAAAGAATAACATAGTGATACCAAAAAAAGTTAAAAAAAATTAAATAAAATTTGTAACCCAAAAACGATCATATAAAGTAAAGTGTAGATGAGAAGGAGTTAGGATTAATATATTCATAACAAATTTTGTACAACATAGTGACTTAGGAGCTTTAGTGTTATACATTTACAATCAAGAATCAAATGAACGCAAGAGTGCATAAAGAACTAATTGCTTAAGTAACAAATTTAGTGGTTATAACTCTCAAGAATCTTTCCTAATTTTCTACCGTTCACTTTTAAAATTTTGTCTTTGTTCCGGTAAGCATATCCACTAAAGTTCAAAATATCATCATTTAGAAATTTCAATATCATCCATTATATGTCTTGTTTCTTTGTGCAAAGTGATTATCATTTCTTGTGGTATTAAATGTTGAGGGGCAAAATAGCCCACCTCTCCATTTTATTTTCCTTTGGGTATGTTACTTTCTTTTATCTCTTTTTCTGTTAAACAATTTATAGTGTATTTTAAAGCTCTCTTGATAATACACTGTAAAATTCTTTATAGTTTGAACCTAGTATGATCATGTTAATCTTAGTAATACATATGCGGCTATCAATTCTAATGTGCATGTAATTCAGCAAATATTTGCCAGAAGATTCTTATTTTTAGCATATATCATTTTTATGATAATACTACATCCAGTTATTTAAAAAGTTAATATGGTCATGTGTCAATATATTCAAGTTTGCAACCACGTACAAAAGTTAGTAGATGCAATAGCTGATCTACTTTAAATAAAAGATAAAAAAAGCGCATAATAATACCTAAACGTAGGAACGGTTCTCTATGGAGTAGTAAGAAATTAAAATGTTCTTTCTATCAACCTTGATTGAGGTAAGTTTTAAGGTTAAGTTTTGATACTAACTTTTTAAAGGTGAGTAGAGACTTATACGGTGAGGCTTGATGAGTGTAATCTAAGGCGCGAATAGACGCAGCGTAGCCCAGCTCAGGTGGTGATCCTCGGGTAGATGTAAGGCGCACCCCTGCGCAGTAGGTGTTGCTCACCTAGCGCTAGGCATAGTGCCTTCAATGAGGCATGCCATGCCAACCCAAAAGCCCAGGCGCAAGGCTCACGTCGATGGCGGAGCCGCCAACGAAAGCCGAAGAAGTTGAGTCGTTGATTGATGTCGTTTTGGTCTCATGTAGACTATCATTTTTTTAATTTCCTTCTAGACCTAGAACCTAAATACATTTCATACTCTCACAGCCCTGTCGTTCACCCATCACCACTATTCTCATCGTTACTGCTACTGCTACTGCTACTCCACCAGTTAACGCCACTGTTGCACCACTTCGCTGTAGTTGTTGCCTACTGTTCGGCCGCCACCGGTTCTCTTTCTTCCTCTCTCTCCCTCTCTCTCTCTCTCTCCCTCCCTCCCCCCTTCCCTCCCTCACTCACCATCCCACACACGCGCACCCACAAAACTCGTAAAAGAACATTTTTTTCCTCCATGGACAGTCTGTTTAGTCCAATAGCGATTGCCACTTTTACTTTCAGTGGCATGCATCAGGCATCAAGCTTTATGAGGAAAAGTCATAGCGCCGTAAATTCTTCCTAAAAAAATTCTTACTCCACATAAATGTTGATGCACTTCTATGCGCCAGCTTTCAGTTTCAGAACTGACAATCAACCCATTTAATCTTTTAAACTCTAATAAGCATCCACCCCCTAATCTTCATATAATTCAAGGTCCAGATTTCATACACTTGCCTGAGGATATTACAGCATCCTTAGAACCCAGCAATGGTTCAAAGCCAGTTCAATTCCTAATATCCCTACCTAACCCGCTTAACCAAGTTTGTGAGGTTCTGGTTGAGAGCTTTAAATGACCATAACTAAACTTAAAGCTAGATAAGAATATATGTTTATACATGTGATGTCCAAATATGTACTAATCTCTAAATCATTAAAATCAATTTTGGATGGGTCCTGTGTATGAAATAGATCTTCGGCATGTTACGCATCAAATATTTGTTTCCCTTTAACTCTGATATTGACTTTAGGCTTTAAGGCCATGGGGTTGCTCTTTCGGATCAATAGATTGTAAATTAGGACCAATGATTTCTAGACTTATTTTCCATCAATGTCGCACACCGTTTTCATGCTTATAATGTCCTTATTTTCCATCAATTGTTTCTCGAGGTTAGGGTATAATTACAGTCAAGGACATTAAATTTTAAAATGTAACATTTCGTGACCAAACACTTTTAAAATGTATCAGCCGTGTCCATCCGTCAGGGTTCCGTTCAAAAAATGTACTTTTTTATGATGTCATCAATTTGTATTTTAAAAATGACAACACTACCCCTTGTACTGTATATACGGAATATTTTTAAAAATTTTAAATTAAGATTTTAAGCCTTAATTTATAGATTAGGGTTTTAAAACCTTGATTTGTTCTATCTTTGCAATCCATTTCATCAAAATTTCTCGAACTGCCAATTAGGCTTTGAAAACCCTAATTTGCAAATTAGGGTTTCAATATGAGTAGGTTAGTTCAAATTTGCGAATTAGCGAATGAGCAGGTTAGTTCAAAACCCTAAGTTACAAATTTTGGTCAACCCACCTACACCCGCCGATTGAGAGAGAATAGAAGGGGACGGGGGGCTACAGTGAATCTATTTTTGTCGGTAAAGAACAGAAGGAGTTGGGGGGCGATGGAGTCTCGGATGGTCGGCGACGGGTGAATTTGTTTTTTCCAGCGAAGAACAGAAGGGGACAGGGGGTGATGGCGTTTCGGATGCGCTTGCCAGGTGGATCTGTTTTTTCTGGCGAAGAACAAAAAGGGACGGGGGGTGATGGAGTCTCAGATGGTTGTGACAGGTGGATCTGTCTTTCCCAGTGAAGAACAGAAGGGACGGGGGGCGATGGAGCGTCAGATGGTCGCGACACGTTGATCTGTTTTTCCCGGCGAAGAATAGAAGGGGACGGGGGCGATAGAGCCTCGGATGGTCGGTGACGGGTGGATTTGTTTGCGACGATGGGGGGCTACGGTAGAACTGCTTTGTTTGGGGAAGAACAGAAGGGACTGCCGGCAGAGAAGGGGGTTGCCAGCGTGAGGGAAAAGGCTGCCGCAGTGAGGGATTGGGAAATTGTAACCTTAGCAAATTAGGGTTTAGAGTTTGGCATTAATCTTTTTTTTTCTTTTTTTTAAAGATGAAGTAATGGCATTAAAAAAAATATGGTTCCAACTTAGAGGCAATAACGTCTTTTCATTAAAACCATTAGGGTTTTCAAGATTCCGTTTGGTCAACGGATATAAGTATAATTTCTCTAAACTATTGTCCTTACCTGTAATTAGACCCTAACCTCAGAGACATATGTGTAATTAACCCTAAATAAAATGTAAAATTCGTAACCACTACAATAAAGTATTACCTAATAAGCATGACTTAAAGCTAATAGGTCCTTACGAAAGTAGCTATTGATCCTTTAATATGTGCTTTGTTGCAAACAAAAATTTGACAAAACTTTGGCTCCTGCACGGGTTGTAGGAATCTTCCCTCCAATCCCGTGTATAGTGACAATTAATAGTCGCTAAATATTTCTAACGACTTTTCTTCTAACACTTTCAGATGTAATTCTTAATCGTACTTTTTAGTTTCACTAAATATAAGTCACTAAAAATATTTAGCCACGATTGATTGCCTCTATATAGAGTGAGAGAGGAAGATTACTTCAACCGGGTAGCAACCAATTTTTTTCTCAAAATTTTTAAATATCTAGTACAATCTTGTACTTTTAATCTTGTACCTTTGACCGTTAACCGGTCAAGCTAGAGTTTTTTTTTCTTTATTAATACATTTTTAAAACTTAATTACCCATTTACTCCTTTTTAAACTTATTTACCCGCATACCATACTTTTGGAAAATATTATTTGAAACCACGATTTTTTGAAATCGTGATTTCAACAGCGATTTCTAAAAGTGTGGTATGCAGGTAAATAAGTTTCAAATTTGAGTATATTGGTAATTAAGTTTTAAATATGTATTAATTAGGGTAAAAACTTGGTCAAGCTGTGTAAGATATTTAAAACCAATCTCTTCATGATTCATTGGTTTAACCCGTGGTTCAACAAGTTTTAGAAGTAAATAAACGTTAATGATTCGAAAGAACGAGAAATTATTTGATAAAGTTTAATTTTAACAAATGTGGTAAAAGTTGATAATCTTTAATTCTTCTGTTCAAAGTTTACCAAAATTATTGACTAAGTTGTTTTCATATTTCTTGCATTCTATGCATATACAGAAATAAGATTCTATTTAGCTTGAACACAAGATGCCTATGAGATTCGCATTATTAACTTCCTGCAGCTCCGAGAATCCTAGACTCTTCGACATGCCTAAGCTTCCGTGTCACAGCTCCCGCCCATTGCACCTCCCTCTTCGTGCCACTGTTCGAGAATGATCTCTAACTTCTGAATCAATAGGGGAAGGCGGAAATTAAAGAGGTCGGAGCAATGCATGTTAATATGCAGGCAGCAGCTGGTTATTATTGATGCATCCATGACTGATCAAATCAGTTTCGCTCCTTTTTACAAACTTCTTAGCCGCATGGAATGGCCGGTTAGAGCTGTATATTGAGACTTGAGCTCGAGAGTCTCAACTTGGTGTCATAGTTGCTGTGCTTGTGCCATTGAATCCTGCGAATGTTTTTGTTCTTTGTCATCAAAAGTTACTGATTGAGCCTAAGAAGCCAACTTCATTGCTTCAAGTGTCTTCGGAAATGAGTGTTTGTATGTTGATGTTGCTGCACCATGAACGGATGGTGGTTGTTATTTTTTCAGCCTTCGTAAACCAATATAGCAGCAAGTCCGTCTTGTTCAGCAGAAATATTACTATCAGTCTGCTATTACTTCCATTCAAAGCAAGAATTAAGGAATATTTCAGTTGTCTTTTTGGCAAGAACCAACTAGTAGACATTACCTTGGAGGGTGAGTTCACAAAAATCTGGTTAATCATCAGACGAAGCAACAATGTTACTGAATCAACATTCTCAAATCACAAATGGCATCACTTGAGGAATTAAAACTAGCAAGATTTGCAACTGCATTCTTCTACTTGACATTCAAAAAATTTCAACATTCTCCCCCTCAAACTCTCGCAGGGAAAAGAAGCTTGTGACATGAGCACTGACATCAAAATACCGGCCACTGATGTTGAAATGATTCGAGGATATTTTGTTAAAGTTGTAGGAAAATAAATTCTCCCAAGCACAAAACATCACTATATCTCCATCTTCAAGGACTGCCATATGTTTGATTACGTCTACAAATGGCCAATTGCGCAAACTTGTTTTGCAAATGAATACATCTCTTGTCCAAACACCGCCTTCGTTAAACACCCAGATGGCTAGATCCGAATAGGAGGAATTATCGCATACGCACAAACAACATCGTAGGAAACCCAAGGATATCGAGATATATGAGAAAACATCTTCACTGAACTTAGGCGGCAGAGAGACATGTTCCGTCAACTCAGTTTCGAAGTCAAAAGACCATTTAGAATCTGGACATTCGCAGAGCTCTTCAGCATTAACCAACCAATAAATCTTGCCGTTCACCAATACACCACTCCTACCACGTAGGCGGTGCGTGAAATGTCCAGTGTTTCTCCATGTACGAGTACCAAGGGTGTAAACCTCCACCTCCAACTTATATGAGGATGACCTAGTGGCTGGATCATGAGTTTCTATTCTAGAAAGGCAAACCACCTTGTACTGACCAGTCACGGGACAGTAGCCAAATGCATAGTCAACCTTCCAAATGTTCCAATGGGTGTGCTCCGGCGGTGGAAGGATAAGGTATTCTGGCATGACAGGATTGCATATACAAACAGCATGCGCGTCTGATTCCCTTAAGCAAAGGAAGCCATTCGCGGAACACACCAAGTGCAACTTAGCTCTTGGGAAATTTTCTTTGAGGTCGAACTTCATTGACTGGTTATGTTGAGGAGAATTGGGATATGGCTTGTCTTTAAGCTCATTCACCGTATATGCGGATAAGTACCCATCCACATCAAAGTGGTGAATCACAAGGCATCCGGGTGATCTTAAGAGGTGCAGATTTGCAAAGTATTTGTCCGATATTATGTTGCGAAAAGTCCAGCACACGCACCTCCAATGGATGATGGTCTTCGTGGGAAGACTGGAGAGAATGTCGTCCACAACGATGTTCAATGGTAAATCCAAAATGGAAGATCCGTGGTAATCCATTGTTTCCTCTTCGAATACTGGCTGTGCGTTGCCAAGTTTCTCAGATTGTTGGCGCCTACTTCTGGAGAAAATATTTAGCAGGAGTGAAACATGAAATAGACACCTCATGAAGCACTCCCTTACTAGACAAATACAGGAATTTGTACATGTAGGAACAAGCTATTGTTTGCCGTTTCTCACGGTTACTTAATATTTGACCTCGAACCGTCCATCGTCTTCCCTTCTCTCTCTGCCTCTCTCTCTTAACCTGGAATGAGACTGAAAAGGTCTGAACTGCGTGATATTATAAGGTGCCGAATTCCCTTTGTCTTTTCCACTTTACGCTTTGCCTGGCGATGAAACTGGGCTTTTCTTAATTCTCGCTGGCAGCTTTGCTTTCTCCGTTCGGGACCAAGTAAACATTGATACGGACAAACCCAGTTTACCAAAAGCAGATGCCAAACGTTGACGACTAGTTCAACAATGACTTCCACAAATGCAAAGGATTATTTCACCATCAAAACTATATTTTCTGATACATATATAGCAGTTCAACTATTCGTCTACTATCCTGAATTGAGCCATAAAAAATCAGTCGCTACCCCCTGGTATATATGTGCCACTTTTCTAGTCAAAAGATAAGAGTGCACCCCATTCGATTGGACCGACTAAGTTCAGGGATTTGAACCAACTAATAAGGATCACGTGTTTTGCACGTTAAATAGTGATTCGAATAAAATGTTATAAACTTAAGAAGGAATATATAATTAAATATAGTATGACTGTCTTAGTTAAATTATAATAAGTAAATCAATTGCGAACTACGAATCAAAGACATGAAACACGAAAAGGTCATTGCTAAAAAATATGGTCTTAGAATAAAATGCGAATTGCTAATGCCAATTAGCAGCAGTATATGTCAACATTTCTTCCGTTGCATTAAGTTGTCACTAAAAAAGACCTTGATTATTCCATATTACATTTTGTTAATGAAAGTATACTAAAATTGTAATTGAATTGGTTTGTATCTTCTTACA
>JAVXUP010004390.1:0-33371 GCA_033070095.1 Escallonia herrerae | reverse complement strand
AAAAAAGAGTTGTTGGGAGTTTTGGGGGGAAAATTTGAGGTTGAATTTTGAATGAAAGAAAGAGGGGGAAGTTTTGGGGGGAAATGTTAAGACTTGCGGGAGAAGGGGGGAGTTGGGAAGTCTTGAAATTTCAAGACTTTAAGGAAAGAGAGGGAGATTTACACTTAGAAGAAAAAAGAGAGAAGGGAGGAAGAGAGAAGAGAAGAAGGAGAAGAGGAAGGCTTGAAGATCCATGAGGTTGAGGACCACCCAAGAAGCAAGAAGGATGCATGAAGGTAAGAGCTATGCGGGAAGAAGTGGAAGAGGAGGAAGACACCAATGGGGAACCTCGGCCAAGGCACACCAAGGGGCCGAGGCCGACATTGGGAGGGGAGGTTGGGCGAAGGGGGAAGGGAATAAGGGAGGGGCACAAGGCCGGCCAACCGGGTGGCCGAGGCCGACCAAGGCCACTCGGCCGAGACCGAGGCCTAGGCCGACGTGGGGCGCGGCCGAGGCGCGGGGGGAGAAGGGGGAAGGGAGAATGGAGAGGAAGGGAGGGAGGAGAGGAGGAAGAGGAGGGAGGAAGAAAGGGAAAGAAAAAGGGAGGAAGAGAGGGAAGAAAGGAGAACAAGAAGGGAAGAAGAAAGAAGGAAAGAAGAAGAAGAGAGGAGGAAGGAGGCCGAGGTCGCGGGGGCCGAGGCCGACAGGGCCGAGGCTGACCATGCCGAAGCCTATGGGGCGATGGATGACAGATCGAGAAAAAAATCGAGGACGAAGCAAAGTGCGCGCCGTCGTGGCGGGGTGAGTGGGCATACACAGTTGCCGCGGGGTGACGGGCTTGATGACGATGATGAGGAGGTATCAGTGTCGGCCGACGCGTCAGGTGTGCCCTTGGGTTTCGATGATGACAGTATGAGGAGCTTTGATCAGACGCCGAGACGTAGCAACGTGTTACTGACCGCGAAGGGTGCGGTGCCCGGGTGTCCTCCCAAGGGGCTGTGGAGGGAGCTGGCGCGACGGGTGTCTAATGACGTGTTTTCGGTGCCTTGGAGCTGTGCATCGATGCTTGATGGCTCCATGGTCCCTTCACCATATATCTGTGCTCCGGGCTTCGAGGTTGCTCTTGTGATGTCGCCGCGGTACGTTCCGGGTTTGTTGGCTGAGCGTGAGGACATTCCGTGGTTGCTTATGATGTTCAAGGGCCATAATACCATGCCGGTAGGTTGGAGTTTCTGGTGTGCATACATGATGGGGCATGAAGCTTGGAGGGAGAAGTTAGAGGTGCTCGGGCTAGTGGCAGCGATTGAGGTGACATACAAGAGTGTCGAGCCGGGCGGGGACATTAGCGGCCTCACACTACTACTTTCGCGATGGAGCTCGCAGACTCATACCTTCGTATAGAGTTCGGGGAGATTGGTCCGACGTTGCTAGACATCGTGACGTTGACCGGCCTACCAATGCACGGGACGGAGGATGCCCATGCACTGAGGCTGACAGCGGAGGAATGCCTGGCTGTCAAGGCGTTGATTGATTTTCTGTAAGAGACGCGGTTCAACCGTAAGTGCACATATAGCGGGTGGGTTCAGCATTTCTATGGTATAGTGGTCATGCGGCTCGGGCAGAGGTTGATGTCGGATGACGATTTTCGCAGTGGGCCTGGCTACAGGGACGAGAGATACGAGCTAGCTGCTTTCCTTGCCATGTTTCTTTTGAGGTACGTTGTCCTATTACTTTGACCTTTGCATTACTCGTATGCTGCATATCATTGCTCTTGTACATGTAGTCTATTGGTTTCTATACTTAAAAAAAAAAGTCCATATTAAGAACGAAAGGGGAATAGCGTAGCATGCTGCTAAGTGTTGTGCTGCATATCATGTTAGGGTGGGGTGGTCGTGATGTGTGTCACATTTATGTACTTGTAGGGTTGTGTTTGAGGGGACACCCGAGGACGGTATTGCCCAGAAGGTATTCCCGTTAGCAGTGCGGATGGCCGCAGGCAAATGTGTTGGGTTGGCGCCGATATACTTGGGCACGCTGTACTCGCGTCTAGACCAGTTTGCAAACGATATGCAGAGATCGTATGGGCGGTATCAAGTGTCGACCTACGTCGACTGGATGTTCTTATAGAGGTATCTATTCGAGTGCTATGTGGAGTATAGGCCTTTGGGGTATCCGAAGGTACATCCGTGCCCGAGGAAGGGGACAGTGACGCGTCTGGGGAAGTCGATGGTAGTAGCGAAGTGGTATGCAGGAGGACGAGTATATGCGTGGGCCGGTGGCAAGAGGCCTGCATGCGAGCTATCACAGGTGTTTGACGTACGAGACGCGTGCCTCGGCTGTCTGTATGTCAACATGCATTCTTCATATGGGACTCCGCCTTGGATGCACCTACGGGATATCGATTCACAGTTAGACAGCAGAGCAGACCTAACAGACCTCGAGACATCTCTGCTGGTAGCCTTTTTTCCTGGATGGCTGCCAGTACTGACTAATGACGGTGGGAAGCCGGCTATGTGTCAGTATTATGTTGCATGCTACAGTCCTGACCGCTTGTCTCTCGCCTTTGGCTATGATTTGGAGCCCCCTTGCGGTTATTCTCGACCTTGGGATGTGGATACGGCTTTTTGGTATACCCTGCGGAGGAAGGCACGTTCGTGGCCAACACCGACGAACGTGTGGAGGAGGCCTGGTTCGTTGTCCACCGGGGTGGTCACAGCTACGTATGCTCGTTGGTGGGAGAAGGTTCGGATTACGTGGTCTGAGTGGTTGGTGCAGGGGCCAGCGGACAGGCAGTTAGTCGACGTCTTTGTTGGTGACTGAGGATTGGGTTTGGTGTCGCTGCAGGTGGCGAAGCAGTTGGGTATGATGGCACTGATCACACGTGTTCCTGAAGCGGATGCGGCTTGGGGCGATCGTGGCGGACGTGGCAACACGAGATCCCGGGGTGGTGGTGGTAGGGGTATTGCCGCACATGCGCTCTTGGCAGCCCACGTGCCTAGGATGCCGGGATCCGGCAAGGGTCCCCTCTCGTCAGTGAGAGTGGGAATGATGGAGAGTGCGCAGCGTGGCGGCACGGGTCCTTCAGCGGGCGGCAGTCATGGGCCGAAGAGGCCGCGGGAGGCATCTGAGAACTCTGACTCTGAGGTTAGTATTACCGTTTGTTTTTTTTGTTTTGCTTTTATTTCGTAGTTGCCGATATTGTGTTAGTCATGTGCTAAAGTCGTTCTTCCCTACTTTTTTTTTGTCAGGAGCTTGATGATGATTGGGGTACCGAGCCATACGATACAACTGAGGATACCTAGGCAGGGACTGATGAGTTCAGAGGCATGGATGTTGAGACACCTAGTGAGATCGATGATACAGACGTAGACGCAGCCAAAGAGAGCGACGAGATAGGTGTCGAGACAGCCGATGATTTCCATGAGTATGGTGAGACGGTTACTGGTGCTACTGAGGGGAGCTGTGGGGTCGATAAGCCATGTGTTGAGACTGTTGGTGAGGTCCGTCCTATGGAGACTGATGCTGTTGAGGGGGTCGCGGCAGTAGAGCAGGCGGCCGAGTATGTGGCAGAGCCAATCAGTTGTCCGAGTCCGTCGCCCATACTAGTTGAGGCAGTTGAGTCTCCGTTGGGTGGTTAGATGGACGGGGCCCATATGTTCAAGGGGTCGGATTGGTGGACAGTCAGGGAGCCAGACGCTCTGTCTGGAGTTCATCATGTTTTTGCTGCGGCACACACACCTACTACGGGTCTGTCCCCCCAGCCTGATGTACCTGTTCTACCCGCAGCGAGGCCTGTTCTTGAGACGTTGTCAGGCTCGGCAGCAGATGCTAGTGATATACTGTTGTTGATGCACTCTGGTGCAGTTGATGTGCAGTCGGCTAGTGGTGGTATTTCAGAGGTTGGTGCTGCCAGTGGGAGGTTTCCTGTCGGCGGGGCAAACGCGATCTCCTGGGATGGCGTGGAGTTATCAGGTGCAGTAGTATGCCGATTGGAGATGATCAGGGCGAGGCACCCGGAGACCTTTGTTGATGCCGCCCTCGTCCGTGGTGCTGTATTCGCGAGGGCGATGTACACAGCCCTCATGGATTGGTTTGCTACCTTTGGTGCGGTGCCGGTTTCGGGTTGGACTCCAGTAGTTATATCACAGTATCTGTCAGAGCTTGTATCCTTTACAGCTCTCGGCTTTCAGTTGGACTGGCTGGCAGACTATATCAGATCGAGAGGCCAGAGTGCTGAGGCTGCGGCGGAGTTGGCTCTTATCAGTGTGTAGGAAGCCGCGTTGCAGGGTCAGAGACGTGTGCTTGATACCGAGGTGGCGGCAGTGACTGAGGTGGTGGAGGGGTTACGTGCCCAGCTCATAGAGGCAGAGAGACGGCTGACCGAGGCAGAGGTTCAGCGAACTAAGTGGGAGAGCAGATGGACAGATCTTCAGGCGCAGCGGCAGACATTAAAGGCGTACACTTCCGATCCTATTTGTGCCTTGCTTGCCCCTTTACATTAGATCTCTTGTACTTTGCATTTTTTTAGGAGATATGGGGTCAGTAGCAGCCCCCTGAACCATTGGCTTGTACTCATTTGGTTGATATGGATGTTGTAGTCATGTGGTTATTTTGTACCTATGTTTGTTGTGAGATGATGCTTAGCTTTTGATGTGCTTGTATGTCTTGCATGTGTTGTTTTCCCGTTGTGGTTCCCCCCTCCCCGCCCATAGCAAGCGACTTAGTGAGCAAAGTGTAAGTGAAAGAATGCATGACATACAGTAGTTGAGGCTAGTAAATGATCTTTGCATTGATAGCATTTAGGCCAAAATGCCAATACATGAGTAAAGTAAGAACTTGTGGCGATCAGCAAAAGTTACAAGTCATAAACAGGTATGCATAGACAAAAAAATGCTGTGTGTGGGTGTTCTAAGCTATGGGGGGGTAGGGCGGGGGGAGCGATCTGCAGCTGGTTAAGCATAATACTTCTTCAAATAGCGGCCGTTGATAGGTGCCGTGATTTGTCCATCTTCCATGTTGAGCAGGAGGTAAGAGCCGTTGTCTCTGGCTTCATGCACTTGAAGTGGTCCTTCCCAATTTGGTGTGAACTTGGGGGCTGACATGTTGGCGCGTCTATGTTTGGCAGCTTGGAGAACAAGGTCACCCTCAATGAATGTACGTTGCTTCACAGTCTTTCCATATGCCTCAATGAGTTGTTCGTGGTACTTCTTCATACAACACAAGGCATTGGCTCTCTTTTCATCAAGTCCTTCAAGGGTGGTCATTCTGGTTTCTTCCTCCCCAAGGCCACTGCTTAGGGAGAGTCTGGCTGACGCGACCGCAATCTCGGCTGGTACCACACACTCGTCCCTGTAGACAAGGGAAAAGGGCGTGGCCTTTGTTGCTATGTGCTTGGAGGTTCGATAAGCCCAAAGTGCAAGGCTTAGCTTTCCAGACCATGAACCACTCGCATCATGGACCATTCGTGATAATACCTGTAATAGAGTCTTGTTAGAAGCTTTAGCTTGACCATTTCCTTATGGGTAGTAAGGCGTGGATATAGCGTGGTTGATGTTGTATCCTTCCATGAAAGCTCAGACATCCCTGTTGATGAATGGCGTGCCGTTGTCAGATATGACGCACCGGGGAATACCAAAGCGACAAACGATGTGGTCGTGCAAGAAGTTGGCAATGACACCTCCCGTGGCTCGTCGTAGAGGTATGGCTTCGACCCACTTCGTGAAACGTTCTGTTGCCACCATAATCCAAATGTGACCCCGTGATGTTGGGTGGATGGGGCCTATGAGGTCGAGAGCCCAAGAGTGAAATGGCCAAGGGGCCAAGATCATACGGAGGTCGGACGCCGGTATGTGCATTCTGTCAGCGTGTCTCTGGCAGGGTTGACAGTGTCGGACGTAAGAGATCGCGTCAGATTCCATAGCAATTCTACGTACAGCTTTTGAAAGCCTTGATGCTCACCACAATCACCATTGTGTACTTCATTAATCACCTCGACTGCTTGGGCACCCTGCAAGCATCGCAGGGTGCGTCCCGAAAAGCCCTTGCGAAATAACTCGCCTTCCGTCATGAAATACTTAACTGACTTGCGCTTGATGGATTGTGCTGAGTTACGTTCAGGTGGTAGGATCCCGTGGGATAGGTACTGGATGAGAGGCTGATGCCAGTCACCTTTGACATCAATGACAAGAGCTTCCGCATTGTCTGGTGCATACAAGCACTCAGGACAGTCCCTTTGGATATCTGAGGCATCCTTGGCCATGGATGGCCAATAGAGGCCCATACGCTGGAGGCGACGGTATAGAGGGGGACCGTCGAGGCTACAACACTTTTGATGGCCAAGCCGTAATTTGTGCTTTGCCTCTTCTGAGGCCAAACACCTAGCTAGAGTGCCTCCGGGACACCGTCTATACAAGACATCTCCCAACATCAAAAAGTCTGTAAGGGTAGAGGCATGAGCAAGAGATGTCGTCTTAAGTTGGTTGATGATTGGCTGCCTCCAATTGTCTGCAGTAGTGTCCTTCAAGAAGAGCCGCAATGTTGTGCATGGTTTCGTTCTCTTGATGATGGTTAGCATTTGCTGCTCACCGCAACCTCCAGCTTCGACGCGATCGTAGCCAAGTTGTCTGCATGTCTGTTGTGGCACCTGTTGTGATGTTCATACTGGATATGGCCAAGTCTTCCTTCCAAGTGTTGCACCAAGGCACAATAAGGTGCCAATGCTGGTTCCTTGATGGCTAACTCTCCGTCAGACTGATTCATGATCAAATTTGAGTCTCCTTTCACACACAAGGCCTTAGCCCCCATACTGACGGCGACCATAAGGCCAATGACAAGCGCCTCGTACTCAGCTTCGTTGTTAGACATTGGGAATGCGAGCTTGAAGGATAGGGAGGTGGTAACACCACCGGGATTTGGAGGACAATACCGGCACCCCCTTGCGGAAGGGGTGTTCCATTGGGGCCTTTGCCAGTGGATGAACCGTCGAATTCAAGTGTCCACAATTCATGGATGTTAGTGATAAAGGTCGTCTCCTCCCCAGGTAATTGGTCCGAGGTCGGCTCATATTGTTGGCGTGGAAAAAAGGCTAAGAGGTCTGCAAGTGCTTGGCTCCGTAGAGCTGTAGGATTCTTGATAGATAAGCCAAACTCGGCCAATAGCAACAACCAACGGGTGAGTCGACCAAACAGGGCGGGACGTGTAAGCATGTAGCGGAGTGGATCAGCTTTGGTGATGAGTGTGATCTGATGTGCCAAGAAGTAGTGTCTGAATTTCTGTGAGGCGTAAACCAAAGCCAAGCAGTGCTTCTCGAGCTTAGAGTAATTGGCTTCGGGCCCCCTGATTAACTGACTAAGATAATAAATGGGACACTCCACCCCATCCACCTCTTGAACAAGTAAAGCCCCTATGGACCTGGGCGTGGAGGTCAAGTATAGTAGGAGGGGCAGACCTCGTCGTGGTACCACCATGGTTTGCGGCGACATGAGTACCGACTTGATCTTGTCAAAGGCTTGCTGTTGGGGCGCACACCCCAACTCCATGGTGCGCTCTTGCGTGTCAAGTGCTGAAAGGGTGTGATGAGTTTGGCCAAGGAAGGGATGCCGACGGAGGTAAAAGACCTTACCGAGAAAGCTTTTCAACTATTTGGTGCTTGTGGGGGGTGGCATCTCTTGGATGGAGGCGGCTTTAGAAGGGTCAACGTCGATGCCCTGTCGACTGACCAAGAAGCTGAGGAACTTGCCGGAGGAGACTCCAAAGGCATATTTCAGCGGATTCATCTGCATATTATACTGACGACAACGATCAAAGACTGCTCGGAGGTCAGTGAGATGATCATTTTCCTTCTTAGACTTGATGATGAGATCGTCGACGTAGTCTTCCACTGTGTGGTGTATCATGTCATGGAATATGGCTGTCATCGCCCTTTGATAGGTAGCACCTGCATTCTTGAGGCTGAAGGGCATGACCTTCCAACAAAAGTTACCCATAGGAGTGCGGAAGGCTGTCTTGGCGCTATTGTCAGGGTTCATGCAAATTTGATTATAACCTACGAACCCGTCCATGAAAGATAAGGCTTCATGTCCGGCGGCGGCCTCTGTAAGCATGTCGATATTGGGTAGTGGAAACTCGTCTTTGGGGCACGCCTTGTTCAAGTCTCGAAAGTCAATACAAACACGGACTTAGCCATTCTTTTTTTGTACAGGGACAACATTAGCCAGCCAAATTGGGTGAGTGATAGGTTCAATGAAGCCTGCCTGCAAAAGGCTTTCAATCTCTTGTTTGATCTTCAACTCAAGCTAGGGGTGGAATGTCCGCGGGTGTTGCCGGACAGGGATGGATCCGGTAGCAATGTTAAGATGGTGTGTGACTAAGGCGGGATCCAGTCCGGGCATCTCATTGTAACTCCATGCCAAGACATCGCGATATTCGCGCAGGAGGGAAACCAATTCCTCTCTTGGGCCGGGGGCGAGTTTCGTGCCAATGTAAGTGTGCTGTGGTTCCTCGCTTGGGTCGGCCAGGTTGATTTCTTCAAGATCTTCGCCTTGTGGCCGAGGGCCGTCTTCATAGCAAGGTGGTGCTACGTCGGGGGTGAGATCAAGATCTGGTGGGCAATGCTCGGCCGTGCAGCACCATTCAGTCTTCTCAAGTGGGTCGGGGTCGAGGGGTCAGGTGAGGGACCACCTGAAGCCCTCGCATACCATCATAACCGGTAGATCACTTTACCGTCCTTGACGATGCGTTGGAAAGTTGGCTCAGGCTTTTACTTCTTAGACTTAGGGGATGCAGGAGGGGAGTTGGCCTTGGCAGCAGGTGGCATGACTGAGGTTAATGCTACGTTCTTGCTACCCTTATTTGTTTTGGACTTGGGAGGCTTGTTGCCGCATAGCTCCTCCCAATTTGGCAGCCTTGTAGAGTGGATGTGAGCAGCATTCTCACCATCCTCAGCAAGCTCGGTGAAGAAGGAGGCCTTAGCGAAGTATGATTCCGCGCACTCGAACGGGGCCTTCGTGGCTGGTATTGTCACTGCTACCTCGTGTCCCGCAGGACCAGCCACCAATTTGACACGCTAATGGTACGTTGAGGGCACAGCCTTGTTGATATGAATCCATGGTCATCCAAGCAGGATGTGGAAGGTCGGCTCGCTGTCCATCACATGGAAAGTGGTGTTGCGACATACTGACCCAACCATAAAGTCAACAGTGATATGGCCCAACGTTGATTGGTGACCGTTCCCAAAGCCTAAAATTTTGATTGGGTCTCGTATGATTTTTCGTGTGGGGATGCCACCTCGTTGCAAGGTAACAAGGGCATGATGTTGACCGAAGCTCCGCAGTCTACCAAGGCACGGCAAAAACCCGTGCCATTAACAGTACATTCCAAAAATAAGGGCTGGTTATGGTGTTCGACTGGCGGCTGGTCCTCGTCTGAGAAAAAGCAATGCGGAAGAAGGGATGTGTCGCAGCTCGGCTTGAGCGGCAAAGCACTCGGGGTCGAGGCCTGTGGTGACCTCAATCAAGCAGGTAGATAAGTAAGTTCTTGCGGCGGGGAAAATCCCATTTCATCAAAAAATCCCTTAATCTTTGTCATTTGGCCTACCGAGGACTGTGGTTGGGTAGCCGGCTGCACACGTGGTACGACCCTCGGGGTGGCCTCCCTAGAGGCTTCGGTGATGATAGGCTCAACATGGTCGGTGATGGCCATGAGTACTTGATGCTCTCTACGGTTGTTGTGCGGTGGGTAAGGCTGTCGACGTACGTCATTGTTCTTTCGGAGTTGCAGGTCGCCTGCCGTGACCTTCCTTGCAAAGATAACTCGCAGCCCATTACAATTTTTGAGATGATGGCCGATGGCGCGGTGGTAAGGGCAGTAGTTAGGTTGGGCTTTGTCCACTTCTGTGACATTGGCTTTCATCGACGGCAGGTGGAAGTTCTTGTCATTGTTTACCCATTCCGCCAAGAGCTCTTTCACCGTGTTCAAATTGCATGGGTACTCGGGGGGCAGGCTCCCGTTGTCTCCTTTTGTCGGGCCACCGGTCCTCTTCTGGGAACTAGCGCTTGTAGGGGTTACGGTTGTCGGTACTAGTGTTGCCGTTATGGTTATTGTGGGGTAGAGCTCTAGATGGTTCGGCCGCGGCCAATAGTGCATTCTGCGGACGGGGCTTCCATGGCTTAACTGGTCCAACCGACTCATAAGTGCGGCGGGCAGCTTCCTTGAGGTGTCCCCATGACCTCAATTGTAGGTTCTCAATGTGTACTCGATATACATCGCTCATGTTCTTGATGCATATGGGTACAAGGGTCTCGTCCTTGTTGAAGTCAGTACACTCGAGGCATTTAAGATGGAAACGGTGCACGTACTTGTTTAAGTCCTCCCCTTGATTCTGGCGGATGCATGTAATGTCAACGATAGTAACGCATTCAGCCTCGTAATGGAATTTGTCTAGGAATAGCCGAACCATGTCGTTCTATGCATGGACAGTCCCCACAGGGATCTGGTGATACCAAGATGCACTATTGTGGAATTCCCTCAACTTCAACGTTATATATATATATATATATATATATATATATATATATATATATATATATATGTACACGTCGCTAAAATTTTTATCGATACTAAGAAAATAGACCGTCGCTATTAAGTAGATTGCTGAAACGTCGCTAATAATTACGCCGCTACTAATATTTTAAAATTGTCACTAAAAGGAAATATTTCAAATGCTAAAAATTTTATTTTGTCGCTAATTATACCTATTTGATTTATTAAGAGTATTTTAAGGTTTTGGGGTATTACAATGATACGATAGGAAATGTAAATCTCTATCTCTAATATAGGCGTACTGTTTTTTGGCTGACCGATATAACATGGGAAGAGTTATTGTAATAGTTTGGCTACTAGGTTTATCTAGAGAGATTGTAATCCTTGATCTCAGCAGATTGTTGTTTCGTGGTTTACAATTCATGAGTTACTTGGTGCTATAACATAATGGGACCTCCAATCTATTCATCATCCTGCTCGGAGCTGGATACCAAATTAAGTGGGCGGCGAGATTTCGGATCTGGAGACCAAATTAAGTGTCAAAATCCTAATTTAAAAATTAGAATTTTGAAATCCTAATTTTAAGATTTCAAAACCCTAATCTTCAAATTAGGATTGGATTTTAAAACCCTAATTTTTAAATCAATGTTTGAAATGCTCCTAATTTCAGAGTTTCAAAACCCTAATTTTAAAAAATTAGGGTTTGATAGAAACTGGGGAAGACATAACTGAATGACATTTGAAAAATTAAGTTCCTAAATCATGGACAATTTGGTCTTTTTGTTTCAAATCGCTATGTATTTGTATTTTCCGTCTGGTCAATGAACATAAGTGTAATTTGTCCAAACTATTGTCCTTACTTATAATTATACTCTAACCTCAGGGATATAGGTGTAATAAGCCCTAATTTTAATTTGTTATGTTCAAGAAATTAATTATAGTTAAATTCGTATTTATTTTTTTTTAGATTATGTTTGTTGTATTTGGCATGCTAAATTTGTTTATTCATCAAAGTATTTTTGATTTGTTATGTTCAAAAAACACCATTTTTAATTAATTTTCAGGCCAAAAAATGTTACAATTTGATAGTTCAACATAATTTATTTTTACATAGCTTATATTTCATAATGTCTGATTTTGTGTCAAGCTTAAACACCCCAATGAATGCTATTGATCCATATCTAGGATGAACGTTTCAAACATTAGAAGAAGTAGAAGAATACTTTCGAGCGTATTCGTTATGGGTTGATTTTGACATTAGAATCAAAACAACTGAAATAAGCAGCATAACAGAAAAAAATATACTCTCGATTATACGAGTGTCATAGGAGCAGACACCTATTGCAAAATCAGAAACACATCGGTAATGATGATAGTGATGCCGAAATAGGATATGCGCCACGGAGACGGGACTTCTTTGCGTAATCGAATTGCAAGGTCAAGATGTTCATAAGCCATAAACCCAAGCAAGATACATTGGCTTATTACTAGCTTGGAAATGACACACAATCACCCGTTAGTAACCCTTTCGAAGGTGAGTCAGATGCATCAACACAAGAAGATAGGTAATGTCGCAAGGAGCCTGATTCACACAACGAGTAATGTGCAAATAGGACCTTACAACATTGTTAATGTTCTTGCTGAACAGGCTGGAGGAATTCAAAATCTGAACTTCAACACGACTTACGTTTGTAACGCGGTCCGAACCCAAAGACGAGCCGCGTATGACCTCAATGATGCTCAATCCACAATGATATTATTCAAGCGAACGCAAATAGAGGACTCATAGTTTACTTACAAGTATAATCTTGATGACGAGCATTAAATTACCAAAACTTTTTTGGGTCGATGGTCGTTCGTGACTTGCAGAATTAATTGCCTCCAACACATGGAAAATTTTTCAGCGTTTAGAACGTCCACTACTATATGTAGCGGACGGCCAGGTAGAAACATTGGCCTCAATACTTGGAACTTTTTGGGCGTCTAGACCATCCGCTACATTATGTAGCAGACGGCCAAGTAGAAACATTAGTCTCTAACACTTAGAAATTTTTTGAGTATGTAGGCTGCTTGGCCGTCTGTCATATAGTGTAGCAGACAGCCAAGCAGACTAATTTTAAATCCTTTTTCCCTCATTTTCTTACCCACCATCACCTATCTCAAATAGTACTCAAAAACCACAACACACAAAATTCTAAACAGAAATACTCAACCACAAAACGAAACCATAAACACATAAAATTTCATAAATGCACGAAATAAAATTTTATAAACACAAGTAAAGCAAACGACAATACTTTTTTATTACACAAGAATAACATTTTTCCAATGTCATTCGGACTCGTCCTGAGCCGGATTTACGATATCCCTAACATGTTTAGGTCGTCTGCTATGAACTTGCAAGCTATCCTATATCTAAAGTTTTTTATGTCTGCTTGGCTCCATATGGCCTTCTTGAGGCTCTCCCTCTGACAAATGTAGTCCATGCACATCAAGACGAAGACGCTGCAGTTCGACTGATTATCTTGCGTGGACCTCCATTTCTTCAATTGAACTACAAGATTCGGCCTTGCCGGTACTTTTTATCCACTGAGAGAGTGGATCATGGAACAAAACAAATCTTGTGGAGGTATAAAAACAACGTAAACTACGAGATGAGAATTATACTAAGCAAATTAAGAAATAGAAAAACTCTAACAATAATCAAAAGATTACCATAACCTCCAATTATTCTTTGAAAAGTTCCTTCACAGGCATCATTGTGGAGACTGTCGAAGATTGATAAGACCATAGCCCAGTGGAAGTGCTCCAAGAAGGGTACTAGGAAGACATCTGCATCACGGAAGCTCACCGAATTCACAGTATCAGTAAAAAAATGCAGTGAGTGATCTAGGCAGACGCCAATGGATCAAGCTTTTTTCCCCTTCATAGATTTCCACCATTGGCATTCTCCACAGAGCATGCCATGAAAAAGCGCATCCAGCATAAAAATGCGGGGATACAGATCTGCCATATCTCCATCCCAACACGTCAGAAGTTTGGTGTAGGCAGACATCATCGTATCTTCAAACCAACGACCCAGACCGAGAGTAGACATTCCATCCCACGAGACATAGTAATCTACGGTAGAGCAGTGCACACCACTTTCCGATCGTAGCTTGGGGGGCTCACTAAAAGTATCGTTGGTGGATTAGAGCATGTTTTGTTGACTTTAAAGGCTTCGACTGATGCCCTTTGGTATAAGAGGGAATGACCGGGGGGGTTGACTGAGCGATATTGTCCACCTTGAGGCTCTTCGTGTATCCCAAGGCCGAAAGTGAAAGGTCCGGCCCACAGGACGAGTGGCAGTGACTTGGAGAGATTAAAGTTCACAAAATCAAAGTTTTGTGTACTTGACTCTGAGAGAGTGGTGCAACCTTCGAGTCCCCAAGCAAAGCAAACGAGGGCTGACTCCACTCATCCCGATGAGCCATTCCCACACCCGATGGCAGCCCCTAAGCATCATCTATCCAAGCTATGGAGGGACCACCAATTCCTTTGCTCACCCCCAAAATCTACCTCGAAGGACCAACAACTCCCTCGCTCACCCCCAAAGTCTGCCACTTAGGATAATCCATTCTCAGGCTCATGCCCGAAGGCTATCCCGTATAGCGGCCCACAAACTCCTCACAGTCATGCACCAATATCTCAGCATGGAAGCGAAGATTCGCTCCCATGGCATCCAATAGATCCATCTGCTCACTTAGTTTCTTGAAGAAGGCGAGCGAGGTATCAACCTACATTAATTGGATAATGAGTAACCTTACACATGAAAGAGATTGAAAGCAAAACTTACGAGATCAAATTCAATTGAAGGCCATTAGGAAACTTACGAGCTCAAATGCCCTACGGTTATCAATCTGACCCTTAGGGTGGTACTTCTGGCCTCTTGTCCACCTTATTAGGGCTATTCTCTTTTGGGTGATGCGGTAGTACCACCCTACATACTGTTTGATGCTGACCATAGGATTGGGCTCCGACACAATGGCTGCCAGCGTGTCTTGCCAAGAATCCCACAATCTAATTTTAGTAGCGCATAATTCGAGTGCATTCACCTGCCCAAACTATTGGACACCCGGTGGTATCCTATTAACCCTCATGTCTAGGGCATCAGCTGGCAACCTTTGCAGGCACTCAAAATGGTGGATGGCACGATCCGATAGTTGCCACTCTGCGATCTCGAAGTGGATCAGTGGAATGCGTTGCAACCCAGAGAGCATGAACACGAAGACTTTGTCACCCGTCCCTCCAAATGTTTGTACGGCGCCCAACGCATTTGGGCCAGAGATAGCTAGTCGAACTCCCCCGGATAGAATATAATGTTGTGATGGGGATCATTTCTCCTCAGGTAATGGCTATCCCTCCAACTGTACTCTCAAGTGCACAATCGAGGCCACAAATTATTGGTTCCCTCCCTATGGTTGGGTGCGCGGATAGTAATGTGTTCATGAGACCACACCTGAGAACAAAGATAAATTAGGGTAGTATCGTCAGAATTTATTGTGCGCTGACTAATAAAAAATATCAAAAACTTAATTAAAAGGAGTTATATGATATACCTACAACAATGAGAGACATGCACATATAGATTTGCAGTCAGCCTCATTACTTTATGCAATGCTCAATACAAGTATGCGCAAGTGTTGCAACATCCCAAGCATACTCCCTAACTCTTGCAGGTCACCCAACAGCACTAAATATTTGTATTAAACCGTATTCTTCGTTGTTGTTGAAAATAAAACTGCCCCCATCACCCACAGTAGGAAGCCTTTCTGTGCAGCACAAGCATCCCCTCCGTGTAATTTTTTGGCAAAACCCTGAAGTTTACCAACCACCTCAACTTTATCCCATCACTGCCAAATTCATTCTCAGGTATCGAACCAAAGAAGTCCCTAGCAGCTCTCTTATCTGTTATGGAAGACAGAGTAACAATTACTGACGGTCCCGTCACCAGTAACCCTGAGATGTACTCTACATCTTCTAGGGTTATTTCTATCTCTCCAAGAGGGAAGTGAAACGTATTCCTTCCACTTTTCTACCGTTCAACAAGGGCACCTATTAAGTTCCGGTCAAGTTGCTGAAATATATTTCCTCAAGTAAGAATCACAAAACCCATTCCACGCAGCAATTTTTTTGGATTTTTTGTTAATTGCCATCTTCCGAATTATTTGCTTACTTCTACTGTGATAAGTGTTGCTCTTTCTTACGAATTAGCAAAGACTATATAATCAAAGAAAAAGATATACAATGTTCGTGAAAGTTAAAAAATAAATATCTTACTTGTTCATTCCAGATAGATGTACTAATATGGTTTCCTTGGTCGTATAATACGGAGGGATCTTCTGGTCCAGGGTTAAAGGCAATTTTTTGCAACTGAAATTATCAAAAAACGTCAAGTTTGGAAGTTTCTATCCAATGCTGGAAAATTGCCAACGCTAGCACATGCATAATACATCATCTACATATGATTTGCACACACAAACAAAAATTATCGAAAAACGTCAAGTTTAAAAGTTTTTATCAAACGCTGGCAAATTGCCAACCTAGTACATGCATAATACATCATCTACATATGATTTGCACACACACACAAACACACATAAAAATTATTGAAAAACGTTAAGTTTGGAAGTTTCTATCAAACGCTGGCAAAACGCCAATGGTAGCACATGCATAATACATCATCTATATATGGTTTGCACACACACACACACACACACACACATAGAGATAAAGAGGGAGAGGAGCTGATCCGTTGACCACTTGGGCTAAGTTGCCTACGCGATCCAGGTTGTCCATCATATGGATGGACGGCCCATATCTTTTTTTATATAAAAAAATATGTCTGCCACACAATGTGGCGGATGGTCTTTTTGACCAAAATACTCGGCCCTGCACATCCGCTACACAGTGTAGTGTACAATGGTTTTTGACCCTGACACTTTTTAGTAAAAAGTCGTCCGCCACACAGTATGGCAGAAGATTTTTGGCTGACAAGTGTCACATCTTGTCCTCTCACTCCGTTCGTTAGACCGTGTGGCAGACGACTGTTATTTTGTCCTTATCTACACCGCTCGCTACATAATGTAGTGGACGGTATATATATAAATAAGAAACAGCTAATTTCGAAAATCTTCTTCTTTCTTTCTTCTTCCCCATCTTCTCAGCGACGTTGGCAAGTAGATCTGTGCAATTTCTTCCCAAAAAGTTCTTTAATCGTCCAATTAATCAAGTAAGTTCACAAACCAATCCTTTATTTGTGTATAATCTTGAGTTTGTGAGTATTGTGCACGATTTTGATTATGTATTATGCATGTGCCAGCGTTGCTAATCTCTAGATTTTGTGTATGTATGTATGTATGTATGTATGTATGTATGTATGTATGTATGTATGTGTGTGTGTATGTGTGTGTGTGTGTGTATTATGCATGTGCTAGCGTTGGTAATTTGCCAGCGTTTGATAAAAACTTCCAAACTTGACAATTTTTCATAATTTTAGTCACAAAATATTGCCTTTAACTCTGGACCAGAAGATCCCTCAGTATTATACGACCAAGCAAACCATATTAGAACATCCATCTGGAATGGACAAGTAAGATATTTATTTCTTATTCTCACGAACATTTTATGCCTTTTGCTTTGCTTAAATAGTCTTCACTAATTCGTAGGAAAGAGCACCACTCATCACAGTAAAAGTAACCTAACAATTCAAACACTGGCTATTGAACAAAATCCAGATAATATTGCTGCATGAAATTGGTTTTGGGGTTTTTACTCATGGGGATATCTTTCAGCAACTTGACCGGAACTTAATAGGTGCCCTTGTTGAACGACAAATGAACTTCCCTCTTGGAGAGATGACAATAACCTTAGAAGATGTAGGGTACATCTTAAGGTTACCGGTGACAGGGCTGCTAGTAATTGATCTAGGTATTCCACAACAACTAAAAGAGCTGCTAGAGACTTATTTACTTCGAAACCCGACAATGAATTTAGCAGTCGTGGGATAAAGTTGAGGTGATTGGTAGAAAACTTCGGGGTTTTGCCAGAAAACTACATGAAGGAGATGCTTGAGCTGCATATAAAGGCCTTTATTTTGTGGGTGATGGGGGAAATTCTATTCTTAATGACGACGAAGAATACGATTCAAATCAAATATTTAGCATTGTTGGGTAACTTGCAAGAGGTTGAGGAGTATGCCTGGGGTGCAGCAACTCTTGCATACTTGTATCGAGCATTACACAAGGCAATGAGGCTCAACTGCAAATCTATATATGAGCAATTTGACCTCATAAGTTCTGCATTCAATCTCATTCGTGTTTCAAGTTACTCATTATTTAATTGGATGTAGGTTGATGCCTCGCTCGTCTTCTTCAAGAAACTGAGTAAGCGGAAGGATCTACTGGATACAATGGGAGTGGATCTTTGCTCCCATACTAAGATATTGGCGCATGGATGCGGGGATTTTGTGAGGCGCTATACGGGACATCCTTTGTGTGTGAGCCCGGGAATGGATTATACCAAGTGGCAGACTCCCCATATGGGAGAGGGATATGGTGATCCCTTGGGGCATACTTCGGGGGTGAGCGAGGGAGTTGGTTGTATCTCTGTAACTAGGATGGTGATGCTTAGGGGCCGCTATTGGGTATGGGAATGGCTCATTGGGACGAGTCGAGTAGGCCCTTGTTTGCTTTCCTTGGGACTTGAAGGCTACATCACTTTAGAGAAGTCAAGTCACAGAAAACTTTGACTTTGCGAACTTTAATTTCTCCAAGTCACTGCTACTCGTCCCATGTGCGGGACTTTTTGCTTCTTGCCTTGGGATACCTGAAGCCAGCAAAACGTGCCCTAATCCACCAATGTTACTTTAGCAAGCCCCCCCTTGTTATGATCGGAAAGTGGTGTGAACTGCCCCAATAATCAAGATCACTATTTCTCGTGGGACGGAATGTCCACCCTAAGTCTGGTTCGTTAGTTGGAAGATATTGTAATGTTTGCCTACACCAAACTTTTGATGTGTCGGGAGGGGGATAGGGCAAATGCTGCGTGTCTCCGTGTTTTTATGATGGATGAGCTTTTTCATGGCATGCTCTGTGGAGAATGGCAACAGTGGAAATCTGTGAGGGGGAAGGGAAGCTTGCTCCATTGGTGTCAGTCTAGTTCACTCATTGCATGGTTTACGAATAGTTTGAGTTCGTGAGCGTCAGTGATGCGGACGTCTTCCTAGTACCCTTTTTGGAGCACTCCCACTACTACTTGGTTTGCTATGAACCACGGGCTATGGTCTTATCAATCCTCGACAGTCTCCATAATAATGCCTTAATAATGCCCGTGAATGATCTTTTCAAAGAACAATTGGTGGCTATGGTAATCTTTCGATTATTGTTAGAGTTTTTCTATCTCTTAATTTGCTTATTGTAATTGTTATCTCGTAGCTTACGCCATTTTTATTTCTCCACAGGATCTGTTTTGTACCATGGTCCGCTCTCTTCATGGATAAAGAGTACCAGCATGGCCAAATCTTGTAGTTCGGTTAAAGAAACGGAGGCACATTCAAGCTAATCAGTCAGACTGCAACGTCTTCGTCTTGATGTACATGGACTACATTTGTTGGAGTGAGAGCCTCAAAGCGGCCATCTAGAGCTAACCAGACGTAGAAAACTTCAGATATAGGATAGCTTGACAAATTCATAGCGGACAACCTAGACTACTTAGGAATATTTTAAATCCAGCTTAGGACGAGACTAAATGACATTGTTAATTTTTATTCTTATGTAATAGCATTGTTGTTTGCTTTGCTTGTATTCATAAAATTTTATTTTGTGTGTTTACAAAAGGCAATGTGTTATGGCTTCGTGTTGTGGTTGAGTATTTCTTTTAAGAATTTTGTGTGTTGTGATTTTTGAGTATTTCTTAAGATAGGTTGATGGTGGGTAAGATAATTAAAAATGAGTTTAAATTAGTCTGCTAGGTCATCCGCTACATAGTGTAGCGGACGGTATAAACACCTGAAAAAATTCTAAGCATTGGACACTAATGTTTCTGCTCGGCCGTCTGCTACATAGTGTAGCAAACGGCCTAAATGCCAAATATTTAAAGTGTTGGAGACCAATGTTTTTGTTAGGTCGTCTGCTACATAGTGTAGTGGACAATTAGATGCCTAAATTTTTTTTATTTTTCTGCTAGGCCATCTGCTACATAGTGTAGTGGATGGCCTAGTTGCCAAAAATTTTCTAAGTGTTGGAAGCCAATGTTTCTGCTTGGACGTCCTCTACGTGGTGTAGAGGACTGTATAAATCCCTCAAAAAATTCTAAGTGTTAGAGGCTAATATTTCTATCAGGCCATTCGCTACATAGTGTATCAGACAACTTAAATGCCAAAAAAAATTTAAGTGTTAGAGGCAAATTTTTCTGCTTGGCCATCCGCTACATAGTGTATTGGACAATATAAACCCCTCAAAATAAATTCTAAGTGCCCATCTGCTATATAGTGTAACGGACAACCTAAATGCCAAAATTTTATGAGTGTTGGAGGCCGATGTTTCTGCTTGGCTGTCCACTACATAATTTAGCTGATGATATAAACCCCTCAACAAAATTCTAAGTGTTGTGTCGGAGGCTAATATTTCTGCTAGGCAGTCCGCTATATAGTATAGCGGACAGCCTAAATGCTAAAAATTTCTTATAGACTTTTGCACCATTCACGTCCAGTGGGGTCTCAAGCAACCTTCTCCTTTGTTTGTACGTGCTTGCAAAGTCCATAGCCCTTTCTTTCACGAATATCTGTCCAACAACTTTTTGAGCGGATGTGACGGAACTCTTCAAATTCGTAATTGTACTTATATAGCTATCAAACAGGACATTCATATATTCACTTCTGCCCATCATTTTCATACCCGCTGAAAAATACCTTTTTGTGTAAACATCAATTTATTGCTCTTTGAGCTCATACAAGTGTTGGAGTCATTCGTCGTCTTGCAATGAGTAATCTTCAACAAGATTTTCCCACCTCTTTTCAAATTCCTCAATCCCTAACGACTTGTTAACGCACCTATCAAAATCCTGTTTAAAGTCTGGATACTTTGCATACACATGATACAGATGTTCAGGGTATTTGTTACTTTTGTGCCAAGTGCACAAGTTGTGTCGAGTATCTAGGAAGATGGTAGCAATACCCTTCTTCATTATCAAATCTTGATCGGTGATAATAACTTTAGGTGCTTTGTTGTTCATGGCTTTTAGCCACGTCTTAAAAAACCATACAGAAGAACTATTGCTCTCATCTTTTAACAATGCGAACCCAAATAGGATGCAATGATAATGATGATTAATGCTTGTGAATGGAACGAACAACATTGAGTACCTATTAGTACGATATGTGGTGTCGAAAGTCACAATATCCCTAAAATGCTGATAAGCAAGTCAAGTCTTGAATGACTGTCGACCCAAAATTGTGGTAATTCCATGCTCATTGTCAAGATTATATTGTAAACTGCGGGTCCCCCATTTGTATCTGCTTCAAAAGGCTCATTGTGGATTGAGCATCATTGATGTCATATGTGGCTCGTCTTTGAGTTTGGATAATGTTATGAACATCTGTCGTGTTAATGTTCATATTCTGGATTCCCCTAGCCTGCTCAGCAAGAACATTAACAATGTCGGTAGATCCTATCCGCGCATTATTCATTGTGTGAATCAGGCTCCTTGCAACATTACCCATCTTCTTGTATTGATGCATCTGACTCACCTTCGAAGGGGTTACTAATGGGTGATTGTGTGCCAATTCCAAGTTAGTAATAAGCCAATGATCTTCCTTGGGTTTATGGCTTACGAATATCTTGACCTTACAATTCGTGCGCGCAAAGAAGTCCCGTCTTTGCAGTACATATCCTATTTCGTCATCACTATCATCATTACCGACGTGTTTCTTATTTTGCAATGTGTGTCTGCTCCTATGACAATCATATAACAGAGAGCACATTTTTTTTGTTATGTTGATTGTTCTAGTTGTCTTGATTTTAATGCCAAAACCAACCCTTAACGAATACGCTCGAAAATATTCTTCAGCTTCTTCCAATGTTCGAAACGTTCGCCTTAAATACGGATCACTAGCATCTATTGGGGTGTTCGAGCTTGACACGAAATCATACACTGTGAAACAAAACCTATGTAGAAATAAATTACGTATAATTATCAAAGTGTAACATTTTTAGGCATGAAAATTAATTTAAAAAATTGCGTTTCTTGAACATAAAAAATCAAAATTACTTTGATGAATAGACCAATTTAGCATGACAAATACAACAAACATACAAACATAATCTCAAAAAATTTTTGAATCTAACAATAATTAATTTCTTAAACATAACAAATTTTAAAATCACTTTGATGAATAGACAAATTTAGCATGTCAAATACAACACACATAATCTTAAAAAAAATGCAAATTTAACTATAATTAATTTCTTCAACATAACAAATTAGTTTCTTGAACATCAAAAATTAAAATTACTTTGATGAATAAACTAATAAACACAACAAACATAATCCCAAAAAAAATTATATAAGCATCTCGAAAAAATTCACCATTCTACTCATAAAAAAAACTTTACCATTCACAAACATACATTGCTTGAGTGAAGCTTGAAACTTTATTACTTGAAACTTAGAACTAAAAAAGAGCTGAAAAAGAAGGCAAGCGGAGCTCAAGGAGGTGAAAATGAAAAAAGAGCCGAGAATTAGGCACTTTTGAGTATATCTGTCACACAGTGTGGCGAACGGTGTGGTAGACGGAATGGGGGGACAATAATGTAGCGGACGGACTCGGAGGGTATTTTTGTCATAAAAGTCGTCCGCCACACAGCATGACGAATAACTTTTTGAATAACAATTGTCAGGGTCAAAAAGTCATCTGTTACACTGTGTAACGCTTTTTCTTTTTCTTTTTTTACGAAAAGAAAAAGGATTTGGGCCATCCATCCTTTCCATCTTTAAAGGATGGACCGTCATATATATATATATATATATATATATATATACGCTAGCAAAGTAGGCAAAGTTGCTAGAGCGATCTGACCATCCACGCACGATCTGTGGACAGTCCAGATCTTTTTTACGTTTTTTTAAGTCCGTCCGCTACATAATGTAGCGGACACTTTTATGACAAAAATACCCTCCGAGTCCGTCCGCTACATTATGTAGCGGACTAATTTTGGACCTTCTGTCATTAATGTTCTGACTTCTTTCTCTCTCTCTCTCTCTCTCTCTCCCCTCAATTTCCGATTAATTTTTGGACCTTCTGTCATTAATGTTCTGACTTCTCTCTCTCTCTCCTCAATTCCCGATTATATTTGTCCGCTACATAATGTAGCGGACAGTGCAGTGCTCGTCCGCTACATTATGTAGCGGACAAATAAGGCTGTATATTCTCTTTCTCTCTCCCTTCTCTCATTAATGTAGTCTGACTTTTTCTCTTTCTCTCTATTTTCTCTCATCACTTTTTGTTTTCTCTCTCATCCCCCTCCTCTCTTCTTCCTTTGTTTTCTCTCTCTCCCCTTGCATGAGATATTTGCGGCCATAGCAAAGGGAATTGCTCTTCTCAGAATCTCAACGAAGGCATGGAACTTTGCTTGAAGGCTAAAATGCAAAAGGCCCAACTTTGAGTACACTTGGTCTCTTGTAAATATGTAAATATTCTAGAGTATGGAGGATATCTCTAGAATAGTGGAAGAGTATTCTAAAAGTACTCTAGAATAGTGGAAGAGGCTTGTAAATAGTCTAGAGAGTTCTAGATAGGGAATACTCCGTAGGATCGAATACATCTTCACTGTCCGTTGAGGAGGTGGACTAGTATATATAGCCAAAGCCATGTGTTGGCCAAGGCATCCTAGACATTCAAGCAATCTTTGTACTAAAGCATTGTAAGCTTTCTCCAAGTAGTAATATAGTGGAGTCCTTCCCCAAACTCTTGTGTTTCGCTGCACCTTTGCTTCTAACATCGCTCAATCGAGGGTTAGGCTGACTTAGCGCACAAGCGGGGGCTTGATCTAGCTAAGTGCCGCACGGTTTCGACTTAAGAAAGTTTGTTCCGTGACATTAAGCTACCTATAGATGAAGGACTTGAAAACTCATTTGAACAGAATTCTGAAAGTTTCCTATTTTTACCTTCTATCTGTAAAATCTCATAGCTAAAGGATCCTAGAGAAAAGGCAATATGGCAGCATACCTTGACATCAAACTTTGGACCGTAATCGTCATCCCCAAACTCATTATATGCGCCTTTGACGACATTGTAGCACTGCCAGTCCTCTAGCGCTCAGTCTAAGTTACCTTGGTTTTCATCCTTACTCCCATCCCTGCTATATCTCAACATATCATACTTGGCATCTGACTTGGACAACACTTTTTCTAGCACTTAGTATTCTTCATTTTGCTGGTGTCTATGAACACAGTAAGAAAATCTCTAACGCTATGATATTTCTTTAATCACATGTAAATCATGTATTGCACATTTGAAAATAAAAAATCAAGGATAAATTAAATATACTCATGCGCCTCGATTAATTGCAGAACACACCCATTACCACTCAAATTTACACTTACACATCAAATGCTAGGAGATGTTTTTACGATATTACCAAATTACTTTTGAAGCTTGACAAATGAAAAAGTTAAAAGGGAGAAAATTGTTTTCTCTTGACAAATTTTCCAAATCAATTTCCATGGAGGGGAAACCTGTATCTGAAGCTCAAATACACGGGGCGGTGTCACTCGTATATGAAGGGTGGGCGAGTTTAGTATCTCTTAAACTAAAAAGGCACTTGCAACTAAAAATCAATAGAATTTCTTTTGGTTGAGAGTACCAATACTAGGTTCGGAAACTTATCATAGGGTGTTACTCGTATACGAAGGATAACAAGTGCAGTATTCCTTAAGCTGAAGGATGCTTGAGTACTTTTTATTTTAATTCAAAGAATTTGTTTTGGTTGATAATACCAATCCTAGGTATCGATACTTAAAACTACACGCACCGTCAACCTTTTTTACCACGTAGTATATCGGTTTACAATTCCAGCGGTTCCTAAAATTTTGTCTCAACTCTCCTCTTCTCTCTTACTTTAAAATTCATGTCTTCCTCTCTACACTTAAATTTGTCATATTTCTTAGACAAGCCCAATATTTGAATCTCTCCCATTTAATTTCACTAGTATAGAGCATGTGTGTTGCATGTGGATATAGTTGAGAGTAATGTTTGAGGCGATATTATTATCTTTTTTAGGATAAAAAAATGTAATTCAATTATGCTCTTATTTCTTTTGTAACTTGTTTTAAAAGAAATGTATATTTGAAGTTCGTAATTGTAATCAGTTCAATATTTAAAAATATTCTTTATAGACTTATGGATTGAAAAAATGTTTGATGATACCGCTAAAAATAAAAACAATTGGAGAAATTAAAAGAATGAATCTACATCTTTATTTTTGTAATCTCTTAAATTGGTTTATGATTAAGATATATAATTTTCAAGACCAAGTGCTTTGCGTTTCATCGATAAGAAATACAAAACACCCGGTCTTCAACTGTAATAACCGAACAAATTTTTCAGTTCAAATTGGCACCATATTTAAGCCTTTTTATGCATATTTAACCCTTTTTCTGTTTTTGTTTTTCCAACAATTTTTTGTTTTTTAATTAATTTTTCACGTATTTTAGTTTCTTTATCTTGTTTTTGTTTTTCAGTTTTTCAATTGTTTAATTGTTTGCTTACCTAAAAATGCAAGAAAAAAAATCACAGTTCTCATTAACAGTTCAATATCTAATGTTTATTTTATTTAACCAAATTAAAAAAAGAATAATAAAGGTATTTCTTTATTCAATTTTTCTTTCTCACCACACTTTTTATTTTCCAATGTATAGAAAAGATTCATTACTTAATATTTTTTTTAATTTCATCAAAATTTAAAAGGGGGTACTGAAAGAAGGGTAAGAATGTAATTTATATAATTAACGGAGGACATAATCGTTCAAAATAATTTACAACATTTATACTTTTATAGGTAGTACACACACACACACACACATATAAATGTAAATATTTTTTTCGCAACCACACATTTTGTTTTTCAATGTGTAAATGTAGGTTTAGATTAAATTTATAACCATTAAACGCATTACAAAAAAAATAATTAGGGAAAAGTAGGATGGTCATTGGAATAAATAACAAGGGTAAAATCGAAAATGATTACAAAATTAGTAATTAATTATAGTATTTATAAAAGGGTAGGATTGTTGTTGGAGTAATTAACGAAGGGCAAAGATGAAATAAAATGATTTACAAGATTCATACTCTTATAAGTAATAATATAGATTGTGAGCCATGTATCTGTAAATAATCTTATGCCTCTTTTTTTCCTTTTATTTTTTTAATACTTTTTTATTCTCTTTTTTATGCTTTTAATACAAACCTTAACAAATGGGTTATTATAATCAACGTTATTTTTATTTGCAATATACTATCCCTTCAGATGCTATTCCAGTGCTAATAGCTAAAAAATGTTTCTAAAGTTCATTTTTTACAGGCCAAAAATGGTTTTAAAAAAAAGGTTGAAATAATTTTTATGTTTTTATTATTGCAATTATTGTTATTACTTTTTTTTATTACTATTAGACATATGATACGATGACGAGAGAGCTAGATGAATATCTTTTCATTCGTTACTTCCATATGCAAGCACGGCGTTAAAATAAAAATATATTAATTGGAAGTGCTGAAACATGTAATTTTTGTATTTATTTAAACTACATGGAGCCTACCTGACTCATGAATGAGCCAGGGAATGCAAACCTAGTCTATTTTATAGAAATTCAAGCTTGGCACGCTAAAAAATTTGTAAAGAAGACAACTTTTCGTGTGCATCATTAGCGGATTGTAACCATCATCCATATCAGTTAAAATTGTAAAATCGTCTATTTTTAGCCACAAAAAGTAGTGATGTATCTTGTAGCGTTTTCATTTCTGCGTGTAAACATGGGGATCCCTTGCCCATAGAACAAAGTACCTAAAATTTACGACCAATTTGTCCTGAAAGAGGCTTATTTTCCAATACCCGAGAAGCTTGTAAGGTGACAAAAGAAGGATCTGCTCCCCAGTTTAATTGTCTGATAGTTACCGGATCAACTCATGCACTTTGATTTCATAATCTTCAGAAACTCCTCACAAACAGAGCAATTCCGAGGCAAAGTGACAATTGGATTACCTTCAACTGCTCTAGACCAATTACCCAATTTTAAAGCTGTTCGCATCACTCATTTAATAAACTTTATTTTGTATAAAGACTGGGAAACACATACGCAACTAAGGATCTGGATGAACTTTCGAAAGCCCCTCAAATATTTCCGTTGTGTCACGCACATAATACACGAACATAGAGAGACAATCGAGTACTGAGAGAACTGCCTTAGTTGTTTGTCTCACTACTCGCGGTAAAGTTCATCAATTCATACAAGCCAGTACGTGTACAAGCATATCTAATAATTTCTTTCCACCAATTGAATCCAAAAAAAAAAAACATAATGGACTATGAAGCCTGAGGTTTGCCAATAGTTGCACCAAACAACCTTGCTAATTAGCCCTTAAAACCTGAGGTCTGACTTTCATTGCAACTAGCGGAAATAGAAATGGAAGGACCGTCATTTAGTCAACCGACCGTCCTCTTGCCTTTTTCTTCTTCAACAGCCATAGCCATCACTTCTTCTCTCCACCACCTACCACCATTGCTACTTCTCCTCAAACCACCACACACAACCATCACCGTCACTGCCAATTAACCACCATCCAAACTTCCCCTAACTTTGCTTCGAAACCAAACCTATACTCGATTAAAAATCAAACGGATTTTCGATGAACTAAATATGGAAACGAAGGGTGGATTCAACGCCGGATTGAGAAGTGAAGACTTGGATCAATCTTATACATAAAATGACCAAATACTTATCTATCAAAAGGCAAAGTTATCCAGAACTAGAGAAAGGAAGCAAAGATAGATTCAAACGGGTTTCCATGGGAGGAGGTGCTGGAGGTGCATTGCTGCGGACGATGAAGACGTAGAGATGGTGGTTGTCAGTGGTTCTGATGGCAATGGCCATGACGATGGCGACCAAACCCAACACTGTGCATGTGAGAGACTTGAGACTTGAGTTGACAGTTCTAGCCTTCCTCTTCAGTCAAGTGCAAGGAAAGGTAAACCTCGGGGTTTTAACAGCCAGCTCGTAAACCTCAGAATGTTTAGTCCAAGTTTTGGCAAACCTCAAGATTTGAGTTCATTGAGCTTAATGGACACAGAAAAGAGGGCGACATCTCTTGCAATACTGACTGAAAAAGTAAACAAGTTACATAAGTGGGGTGAAACTATCTTACAACTGGATGCAGAACTATACAGCGGAGCAGTCCCAATAGTCCGTCGTATTTTGATTTGCTGAAGCATATCCTCCTTTATTCAAGTATAGATATCAGATGCTTTCTGCTTTCCCTAATCCAAAGAAAATATTCCATTGCAATACCTGTATGTTAAGGGAACAGTTCAAAATGGAAAAGAAATCATCAGGTAATTCATAAATGATAATTCAGCCTGCAGTTATGAGCCATCAAGACAATCTGAATAAATTACCGAGGTAAGTCTTCAGCAAGACCAGAAGGAAATTTAAAAAATGCATACGATTGACATTATGATTAACTAAAGGAGCACAAGTTAATATAGCATATCCAATCATATTATGATGATTATGACAACTTGCTATTCCTTCAGTGAGACATCATTAATTTGGATTACATTGCTTCCATGTGTTTTACCTTCTGTGCCTAATACATTTTCATGGATAACAGCAGACCACTTTACATTACATATGGAAAGGTCACGTGATTAAAAATAAGCGAAAGCGAGTGTACCACCTACCTCTGAAAATGTACACTGCTTTGGTATTAGTGCTAAGCTTATACTATTTCTACTCTCCAAAAACAACTCAACATGCATTGACAAGTTGACCATAAGAAAAACGTTTGTCTAGCGTTGATTGCTTGAAAATTAAAGGTATATTAGAAAGGGAAACTTGGTTGATAGAAGAAAACGCAACAATAATATACAGAGCTTCAGTTTCCCTTTCCTTTTTGTTGTAATTACGGAAGAAATTTGGCAGCAAACCATGTCGTTGCCAAAAGCAGCAAAATGGCCTCAAAAGTTCTCATGTGTCCTTATTTTACACTTTTGAAACCAAATAAATAAATATATCTCTATTGACCGCTCCACCTTCACCACCACTGCCCACCACCACCGTCACCTTCACCAAACACCACCCCCGCAGCCCACCACCGCCATACACTATAACCGTCCACCGCTGCCCACACCACCATCCACCGATGCAAAACACAACCCCAGCAGCCCACCACCTTCCCACACACCACCACCATCACCTTCACGACACCACCCACCACCGCAGCCCACTGCGACCCCGTCTTCCTTCATGCAACAGCATACACACGCACAAACATACACACACGAAGATAGCAACCTAGCCGCAACGGCCAGATATGCCACCTCCATGCTGCCACGACCAAGGTCCACCACTGCACGCTGCCGCCCGTCGCCATCGCCACCCATATCTACAGCCCCCATCTCTCCCCCTTTCAGTGGCTACGAAATGGAGGGGGCCACAAAAAAGGAGGGGCAAATATTCTCCAGCGAGAGGAGCAGATTTCAACTAAAAAAATACAGAATATGTGCCGGTAGGTTGGTTACGGTGATGATCAAATTGACAGGTCCAATCGCAAAAATTAAAAGTATTTGGGCTTTGTGATGTAAATGCCTCCTTTAAAGGTGACATCAGGAATGGGCACATGGCACCTTATTACGCCATTTTGCTGCCAAAGGCAGCAACATGCTTTGTTGACCCCTTCTTCTAGGCCATTTTTCCCTGTTGTTATTCTTCTAGGCCATTTTTCCCTACAAAAGAAATACTGAAAAATATCCTTTGCTGCTGAAAAAACCAAGTAACTTTAACCATCTGGGGCAGGTACGCCATCGACCCATTAGGATTCCATTAAAAGTTCTATTAGTTAATTATAAAAACTCTTACTTTATCATGAAAATAGTATAAAGCTATCATTGTCTTTGTTTTCTTGTAAACAGTTTAGGGGATCAAATTTTCTACTACTACCATTCTTCCAAGTTTTGAGTCATTTCAACTTTTTAACAACAGCCTGAAAGCCTTTTCAGAATGAAGTAAATAGATCTTTCGCTCAAACATTATTTAATATCAAGTATATGACAAGGTAATTAACGGCAAAATAAAATTATTATTGCAAGCGTATAAGACTCAAATGTACAGAAAAACGGGAGCATCTCAGTGTACAACATAACACTAGACAACCATGTATGAACATGTGTAGCTAGATTAATTTTTTTGATTGGGCTGCTTCCTTTTACAGTTCTACCAGGAAGAAGGGCATCCTTGTACTTTTTTTTCCCCTAATCAACTTCCACCAACATAATTTCAAAACGTCCTGGATGCTAGAGGCATAACAAGAAAACTAACTTAATATGCTGTAGTATGAAAGTGTTACCTGTTACTGAACTTCTCAACCGCATCGGAGGCATAGAGAAGTGTCTCGTTGGCTTTCTCAAGAACCATATAAAGCTCCTTCCCTCTTGTAACCTGAGCAATAACCCAAGCATTGTTTTTTGCTCTAATGCATATTTCTAATTCTTTGTCCTGGCTAGAGCCATCCCATTTTGCTAAGTTCTTTTCTAGATCAACCTCTTCTCGAACCTTATTTAAGGCAACTAAGGATTCCTGTGACACAACGGCACAACAAATTGAGGATACATCATCAATGCATATAACTATCGTTCCTCAAACAATCTCTGCCAGCTAGCCAGATAGTTACCCTCACTTATATTCAATCAAGTGATGACTTCCATCCAATCACAAAAACCACAATTCGACTACATAATGTACGCGAATCATGGCGTAAATGTCAAATTAGCTGAAATGGTTGTAGGGACAAAAGATGATTAATAGCAAGATAATGTTTATATATCAAACGTAAGATCTAATTCAGTCAGGATCTCTTCACGCTCGTATCTTCGTAGTGATACATACAGGATGTGATCCAACCACTCCATAAATCATCACCTGGAGGATTCACTAGGTTTTAGGTAGTTTAGACATCCAGGAAAAGGGCCACACTCAAGACAAACTGAGGTACGCTTAACTGCATAGATAAGAATTTGCGTACACTAAATTGTCACATGAAATATTTTTAGTAATACCTCTTTTTACGACTCACAAAGTGCCATGAATATACTTGAACAATATGAGCTATAAAAGGAATACCAACCTTATCTTTACAAAATAAAGAGGGTTCCTTCCAAAAATGATGCAGGAGCATAATATTAGATCTTTAAGTTGCGGCATTTCTAGATTCAGGGTAAGCCTTATCTTGAGCACTTAATTTGGTGAATTTAGTCCAAGGGTTAGCCTATATTGGTATTGGGTACTGTTGTTGAACATGCCCACCTCGGCGGGCTGATCCGGGCAAAAGATATTGCCAGGTGGGGAGTTTGGCCGGGGCGGCACATTTGTTAAAAGATAACGCAGGTGTCCTAAGATGAGCTCAACAAGAGTAGAAATCTCGCGTGGAACAGAAGGGTAAATGATTGTTTGATTATGATTTCCAATATGAATACGAACCGTGAAAGTGTGGCCCAACGATCCTTTAGATCTTCGGAATTTGAAGCTAGAGGTGTCAGAAAAGTTACCACAGGGATGATCCTTCGATGTCGGCTCTTCCTATCATTGTGAAGCAGAATTCACCAAGTGTTGGATTGTTCACCCACTAATAGGGAACGTGAGCTGGGTTTAGACCATCGTGAGACAGGTTAGTTTTACGCTAGTCCAGGAAATGCATTCAAGCATTTAAATCAAGTCTTGCTCTAGAAACCTACGTACTGCGATTTATATGAGAAAAAATGAAATGAAAAGGAAAGCGTTTAGTCCTAAATCCTAATTCATATATTCGAGTGTTCTACGATCAGTGACGTTGAGTGGCATCCCTCACCCCCCGGTTGAGCGGCTTCGTGGTTTAGGTTTCCTCTCCAAGGACTCTTTACCCCTTGGTGCTTACCTTCATGCAAACTGCCTGAAACAAATTTGGTATCAGAGCTGTACAAATGCTAAAAAGATGGTGACCACTCATGGCAATGAAAATGGTGTTGATGATGTGGTGCTGTTAGTTCAGTTGGTGCTGATGAAGATGGTGGTGGTCAAGATGATGACAAAGATACCACCGTTTATCTCAGATAAGCCAGCATTCATTGTTGACAACTTTGTGTTTCGGGACAGAAACTAGGCCACCCATGAAACAACTTATGAGATACTCCCCTCTTGCTCATGCAGCAGATAAAAGCGTCGATATAAGTGAATCGAAATATCCAAGTAAGTTGTCAGCTGCATATGGTGGCCTCTGACAAAAGCATGACTAATCATGGCCTATACGCAAATCATCTTTAATGAACTTCAAAGAAATGCCCAGTGGTCATGTCCAAGCTTTTCACATATCCAGATACACAACAGTAAAATTTAACACTCAAGCGCCGATCAAGTTGTCTACAGCACTTTCAAGAGCCGCCAAGAACCTAGCATTTGTTCAGTCTGTTGTAAGTTATATCCAGGTGGCAGCTATTTCAACACCCTTTTGGACTAAATCCGCACCCCTCAAGAAAACTACTTCATTATTTCCTAATTTGCCCCTCTGCAGCCTTTTGCTTTCAGTTTTTGCTCTGCTTGAAATAATCCTTGTGCGTCATCTTATAGGAATGGTTGGTGAACCAACCGGTCAGTTACAAGCACCTATCTCTCTTCTTTAATACAATCGCCATTGGCAAAGCAATGCCCACAACCTGAAGTTTGCCCATTTCATATCAGTATTTCCAAGAAGATGGTGATTGTTTGAATTTTAAAGATGAGTGAGAGATTGGATGTCCGAGCGTTCTCTGAATTTTTATGCGGATCAAAGGATCGGGAAGCAGATCTTGCTCAATGCTGTTGATGGTGAAATTAACATTTTGTTGATGATTGACTGGCATTTTAGGCTTGCCTGCGGTGGTCATGAGGTGTTGCGCATAATAATGGTGGACACAGTTTTATGATTCAGTGCCTTTCTTATGGTGATCTGGGTTTTGGACAGCCGTCAGGGTATGTAACGGAGACGGGGCAGCAAGTGGTGCTTCTGTATCGAAAATTAAATGATGAAAGTGAATGCAGACTCCCTTAGCATGTTCGCTAGAATGGTTTTGTCTTTATCATTACGATGGTTGAGGAATTTGGAACCAGAAGGGGGCAGAGGGAATCAGGAGGGAAGAAAGTGGTAATTATGGAAATATGGGGGTACTTTTCTTGACGGGGGTGGATTTAGCCAAAAGGGTGCGGCTATATCCAAGATGTTTTCACGTATTCAAGCCAAAGATGATGGCCCACTTCTTCAGGTGGGACTGTTGGTGTCTACACAGCACATGCCTAGGCTCCTCTTAAACGATAAGAGACTTACTAACCAGCACCATGTCCAAAACACAAACAATCTTCAGCAAATCAGACCGAGAGGGAGAAAATTACAAAGGAAATTAAAATTACAAGGCTGCCACTAGTAGCCATAATGGCAGCATGGACAAGAACAAAAAGTTGAAGGAGAATGCCAAACCTTTGTTAGTGTTGTTACTTTTCCAGGCGGTGAGGCCCTAGATGCATTCCGGTCTCCATCCAGT
>JAVXUP010004389.1:0-33399 GCA_033070095.1 Escallonia herrerae | reverse complement strand
GTCATTGGCAGTGCAACCCAAGGCTTGCTTCTCCTCTCCATCCCACTAGCTGCTCAAAGGTGCTTATGAAGAACGCAAGTCCATCCACTGTTTTTATGAATTACAGCGTTGTCTCATGGGAAATGTGAATGATAGATAAAGGGAAAGGTGAATACAATGAGGAGGTGAATACAATGCTTACTGTTATCCTGCGATGTTCCTGTAGTGATATGTGGATCACTAACTGTTTATTCCTCGATCGCTATAATGATTGGTAGCAATATCGACTTTGGGTTGGATGTAGCTCAGCGGTGGCAGAGGTCCCCGTCTTGTTGACAATTGCCCATGCCCCTGTGCAATTTTGATATCCCGGACTGATTGTTATTTTGTAGTTACATAGATGTTGATTGACCTAGTGTCGTTAATCTCCAACCCGTTAATTCATCGAGACTAATCTCCAATGCCGTTAAATTATCGAGATAATGTTGGATGTAAGAGGCTATTGGTTTTGCCTGTTTTAAAAGACAGGCTAATGGATTCGTGGAACTTGAAGACTCAATTGCATCCAATATGGATGAAACGGGTGGAAGCTCAACAGTTCTATACAAAAGGACTACGGTGGTATCTGCGGATTCTTGCCATAACGTCTGATGGCAATTGCTGGTTCCACGTCCTGTTATAGCTATCTGCATCATAGCAAGTTAATAAGGCAATTGCCAGTTTTCCAGTCATGCGAGTGTATATTGTGTCAGGAACTGGCCAAGCTTCCAAATGAGGAAATAAATGGGAATTGATTAGCCTTTGTTTTGGCCAAGCACCCACTGATGTTATCTCCCTTGCTGGTATATATCACTTCAAAGAACATAAGCTCTGTCGTCTATGTATTCCATCAATCTCAAGACAAAGCTCGGTGGTTTTGAGAGGAAATCGCAGGGTAGCTAAAGGCGGTTCTGATGAAATATCTGGATGGTTCATTGGGGCAATGTAGAACAGTTCTTGTTCTGTTGGGTGAGTATGCAGGGGGAGTTTAGTGTCTTTGAAGTCCCGAAGATACATGTTTGTGTGTACCAGTCTTAATGAATCGATTCTCTGTTTGCCAGGTGATATCACTCGCTGTTGGTGTGCTTACGGGTGATTCACAGTTGATAGCAACCCTTTGTGATGTATCTACTTGTTCATATTAGTTCAAGAAAACACTAGAAGTCACACTATCCTAGTTGATATTTATTCCCTAGTTCGGCCTTACATTTTGACTTCTACTCCGGTCCTGATATTTTTGCTAATTGGACCCGAACTTATTAATGTTTTTCAATCAAACCCACCAGCCGGCAGGCATAACAATAGCAAATGAAATGGGCTTCTTTTTTTAATTTCAATAACTTGTGTGGTTCAAAAAGAATTTTAAATGTCAAAATAACAGGAAATTAGAGGAAAAAACAAAAACCAAAAGAAGGAAGAAGCTGCACCTTTTGGCCGAGTCAACTCAGTGCTCACTGACTCAGTTTGATCTCCCATGGCAGTGGAACACGCCGACGTCTGCTACACCACAGCCATGCCATAACCAACTCCCTCAACTGATCACTGACCTCCTCCGAGCACCCCCTTTTGAAAATCAAATACAAATCTGGCAAAAATTAGAAAATCAAATGCAAGTTGACTGGGAATCAGGTCTCAACCATCGGCCGTTTATAAGTCGGAGGTGGCGGTGGCCAAAGGGATGCTGCGGTGGTGGTTAAAGGGGTGAGGGAGAGATGACATTTGGCATCGGCGACGTCATTGGTGGTGGTGGTTACTGCCATGTCGCAATTGGTGCATGTGGCAGATTATCGACTTCTACTGTGGAGTAATGCGTTATTATAACTGTCACAATGTTCTGTATATACAGGAGAGATACATGACAATCAATTTGGGACAGCAGCTTTAGACTACTTGACTAAGTACTTCCAAAACAGTGGAACTTTCAACACTAGGCCTCCGGCTAGCCCCTGGCGCGTTCATGCTGTTCAAGCAGCTCGTCCAGGTCTTCCATGTCCGTGTCTGGAACCATAGATGTGTGGAAGCTTGTACCTCACCATTTTCAGTTGCCAGGATATTTGGCTCAACATGATTGGTGACTGGAATATGGTGATTTGACATATTATCCACGCGTTACCAGGTTGTCATAGCATGATCAGTGGTACCATGCTCATGCTTGTGGATGCATTCTCCTGCACCGGCATTTCGTGAGCACTTGAATTCTGAACTTGTGGACTGCCTAGTTCTGGTGCTGTCACTTGTGCTTGTCCCGCCACTCGTCTTTTTCGAGTAAGGAAACACGTTGTGCCTAAAAACAGTACCAGTATTAAGGCCAGAGGGATGCCTACCGCCTTTCCGACAATGGTATCTGACTTGCTACCCCTTTGGTCATCCACATTCAGGTTCCCTTTAGCACTGTAGAATGCACGAGTCAGATATCGTAGATGTAGAGAACTTTCTAGGCGATAGGGTGTCTTACCTGAATCTTATTTTCTTCTTCACTATGTTATGAGGAATTTGTTCGGAGAATTTGTTATAATTGAGGTTACTGTAGATCAGAAATACCGAATGTAGTAGTGGTTAGTACATTCTATCTTACTACAGTCCTCTGGCCTTGTGAAGGCCACCTCCCACAATAGGTCATTGAAGGTGAAAATCCGAAGGATCAACGTTACAGGACAGAAGCTTTATTTGCTTTTCGAAGAAAGACTGAAAGATATAGTACACTTTTGTATCATACTTACAGTAGCTTTAGATTTGGTAGGTTCCCTAGGAAATCAGGGATTTGTCCAATGAGACTGTTATTACTCAGATCTCCGAAAAGAAGGAAAAAAAACTAAAAAGATGGTTATCTGTAGTGTAATTAAAACGCAATCGCGAAGAATAGAAGCAGGTTTTTAGGTTGGGGATGACTTGCATGGTTTCAAGGGCTGTCATTTGGCTGAAGTCTGGAAGTGGATCTTTTAGACCATATCCTGAGAGATTTCTGCATGAAGATTCAGTCAATTTGCCAATCAGAATTTCGTGAAGTACATATCTAAATACATATCGAAATACATTATATATTCGTGATAGCTAGTTCTTAGTTTTTCTTAGGATGATCAAATGGGCTGAATCACTGCAATTCAATCATGAGTCCACAAGATTGAATGCCGATAAAGCATTCTTCCCATGAATCAGAGCAGATGAAGTTTGTTGCATCATTTTGCATTCTGCTACAATACCATTAGGAATTATCTAGGCCCTTTAGGGTACATGCGGTGGTGGTGGTAGTTTAGATGAACAGTCGTACAGTGAAATTACTCGAATCGGATCATTGGCAGTGCAACCCAACCATTGCCATACAGCGTCACTCGGAAGGCATGGTTCTCCACTCCATCCATTCAGTTGCTCAAAGGTGCTTGTGTAGACTGCTAGTCCATTCACTGAAACAACAAATTACATCACCAGATCATCAGAAGGTGTGAATGATAGAGAAACAGAGAGGAGGGGAGATGGCGCTTACAGTCGTCCTGTGATGTTCCTGTAGTGATGAGTGCATCACTGGCTGTATATAACTCAATGGCGCTGATGATTGGTGGCAATGTTGACTCCGAGGTTGGACGTAGCTCAGCCGTGATTAAGGTCCCCACCTCGTTGATGATTGCCCATGCCCCTGTGCAATTTTGGTACTCTGGACTGATAGTTACTTTATAGTTACCATCTACATACATGTCGAATGACCTAGTGTCGTTAATGCTCAACGCTGTTAGTTCAGTGAAATAAGTTTCAATGTAATTGAGGCTATTGGCTTTGCCAATCTTAACAGACAGACTAATAGAATTAGTTGAACTTGAAGACTCAATTGCATCAAATATTGCTGAATGAGGTCGATGCTCAACAGTTGTATTGTAGAGGATTGTGGTATCCGCGGTTCTTGCGACCGTTTCTGGTGGTATTGCTGGTTCCCATATCCGGTTATAGCTATCTGTTGGATACCTGATTCACAACAATTTAGTAAGGGGTCAAAAGACTTTGTTTAGAGTCTAGGAGGAACATAGTTATGTTGGGGTTGAATGGTTCTAACATTTTAACTGGTTTGTATTAGTTTACTGGGTGTCATATACACAAAAGGGAAATGAGTATTGACTTAACTGGAACTGTTCTTAATTAACTTGTGGGAACTCTTCTTTCAAACCTCAACACATATAAACATGCGATCAGCAAAGGTTTCATTTGAACCTTACCCGAGGATTACATCGTTGGATCGTTCGTTCCATAATTGTAACGGTAGCTGTTGAGCCAGGCTAGGCTTCTACTCATTTGAGTGTACGTTGTGTCAGGAATTGGCCAAGCTTCCAGAGAGGAAATAAATGGGAACTGATTAGCCTTTGTTCGAGCTAAGCACACACTAACGTTGTCTCCTCTGCTCGTGTAAATCACTTCATAAAACTCAATCTTGGTGAGGGAAGTCACTACAGTCATCCATTTATTTCCATCAATCTCAAGATCAAAGGTTGGTGGTTTCAAGAGTTTATCGTAGTTTCCATAGTTGAAGGCGGCTCTGATGAAATATCTGGACGGTTGACTCATAGGCAATGCGTAACAGTTCTTGTTCTGTTCTGTGAATAGGCGAAACGAATCTAGTATCTCGAAGCTGAAGACATGTAGTCGCTGGTTTGAACCAGTGTTGATGAATCGGTCATCCGTCTGCCAGTCGATATCATTCTCAGTTGTACTCATGAATGATCCACAGTCAATAGCAAGCCATTCTGATGTATCTACTTGATATTAGTTCAAAAAAGAAAAACACAACAAGTAACACAAGACAAAAACCCTATCCTTTTGAAGAACCTGAAAGTTTCTCTTCATTTGCAAAGAAAGGTAAGGTAACTAACGCACTCTTCAGTGGTATAGGCAAATTAAAAAAATACCAAAAATCAATTAGTGAACAACCTGGGTCTGTCCAATAAGGAGTTGAAATAAGACTTGGTTACAAGATAGAGAGATACCTTGAGAAAAGGCTTTCAGAGCAAAGTAAAGCAAAAGCAAGCAATCCATTTCACCAATGAGGAAGATCTTCCTTGGGTTCTATCTTCTCAGAATCCTAAGCCGGATTAAAAGGCAGCAGTTTGCAAGACGTATTTTCAACATCTAGGCGGGTCACACAGTTTGATGATAACAACAGGACGGTTGGAGCTTATGCTTGTCATTACAATGTTGTCCAAGTGGATAAGACTCGCAATGTTGATTTGTTTACTGTAGTAGTAACTGTCATGAGCAGTGCACTTGATTATAATGGTCTACGAGAGTTCGTAAACGGCTTAATAAGCTGTGCACGGTCTTGACCGTGAAATAATAGCGATATGACCTGTGGCAGTGTCTGGGGCACTAGATGTGATTTTGGCACTGTATTGGACTCGGGCTTGACCCTACTTGTCTTGCGCATCTCATCTTGCATTTCTTGCGATTCGAGTGTACTTTTTTTCGTATGCTCAATCCTTGTGATGCAAAGTTGGAGCTTGCAAATTTTTTCCAGTTATACACATTTTAAAGATCTTTCAGAGGGACAGAGGAAGTATTATAAAATATGGTACTGGATGTGATTGTGTGATGAAAAATTCAATAGACCGGGATTCTAGAACTCCTTGACATTTTCGGATAGTATCACATATCTGAGCACTGATATCCATTTTCAGTTAGAAGTTTGATCCTGGCAGAAATCAAGATTCAATCATGAAGCCGGGCACTGAATTTGTGGGTTGAAAATCCGTACAAGAATATAAAGAGAAACAAGAACTTGATCTCTGTTGTTTACAAAAACAAAGACATGAATGGAGCTTAATTCTTCTCTTAATACACAGAGGAGAGCTGCAAATGAAGCTAAATATTACTTCCTGTGCCTTTATCTAATTTCCGTAGCGTTTCCAGATATAGGGATATCTTCTTGACGGGGACTCGGTCGAGAATGACTGCTGGCTTGAGCTGTTGGATCCGTATTTCCGGCACTTGCTGCCCGAGGTGGATTTGGGGGATTTTGCTGCTGATTAGGCCGCTGTAATGGGATGGTCATTGCCACCGGAGAAAGCGGAGGAGGATTAGGCCGTAAATTAGCAGTTGATTCGTTATCCTCGTGTGAATTAAGTTGACCATTTAATCCTGGTTTTGTCACTTTCCCTTTGCGGGCTCGGTGTCGTTTTATGAGGTACGCACCAGCCACAACAACCAGTATAACGGCCACCACAGAGGTCAGAGCTTTGTTTTCTTTCTTGGGGTGGCCTAACTTCGGGTTTCCTGTAACACTGCACACAAATTGCACGCATTAACGAATCCATAAGCATTGAGATTTCTGTTCGCCACGTATGAAACAATTTTAGGGGAAGGCTTACTTACGTCAAGGTTATATTCTTGTTGTCAACTATGGTACGAGAAACGCAACCAGAGAAATCATTATCATCAAGCTTACTAAGGAAAAGAAGGTAAAAAGTAGTAGTAGAAGTTACTGACAAGATGGTTGGGAAGAACTTTCAGAGAATTGATATCAATTCTTCTAGTATGCTTTCGTGGCTTTAGATTTGGTAGGCTTCCGAGAAAATCTGGAATATGTCCATTGAGCCTGTTATTGCTCAAATCTCTGGAATAACAAGTAAAAGATGGTTACCTACATTGGCAAGAAGATAGTACTAAGAGGCAATAAGTTGGTCTATCTTTCTGTCATGGACGAGTTACATGGTTTCAAGGCCTGTCATTTGTCTGAAATCAGGAAGAGGTCCTTCTAGGCCATAGCCTGAAAGATATCTGCAAGAGATTCATTTGCTTTTCAATCAGAAAACACCCGACTTCCTTTGACTATTTATTTCTATATTTCATATCTTTTTAGGGGAAGCGAGGAGTGCTAGACGAACAAACTTACATCGAATTGACCCGAAGAGGACCACCGCTATTGCAACCCAACCATTGCCATCTGGTGGGGCGACATGGTTCTCCACTCCATCCCTGTAGCTGCTCAAATTTGCTTATGAAGGCTGCCAGTCCATCTACTATTTGAATAAACCACATCCCATGTCACTCGTGATGTGCGGGAGAGGGGAGGAGAAGAAGGGGAGACAAAGGCAGAGAGAAAACATGGTGCTTAGTTCTTACAGTCATCCTGCGATGTTCCTGTAGTAACAAGCGGATCACTGGCTGTGTATACCTCAATGGCGCTAATGATCGGTGGCAGGGTTGATTCTGCTGTTGGGCGCAGCTCAACTGTGGTTAAGGTCCCTGTATGGTTGTTCCTTGTAGTCCATGCACCTGTACAATTCTCAAATTCTGGGCTTGTTGTAGTCAGATAGTTATCATTCACATATATGTCGAATGACCTAGTGTCATCAATCTCCATTCCAGTGAAGTACGCTTCAATGTAGTAGAGACTATTGTTTTTGCTCATATTGAATGGCAGACTAATAGAATTGATTAGCTCTGGAGCCTCAATTGTATTGACTATCGCTGTGTCAGGTGGCTGCTCATCAGTTGTATGGGAGAGTGTTGTTGTATTCGCAATCTTTGCAACCATGCCTGACGGAATCGCTGGTATCCATATTCTGTTATAGCTATCTTCAGGATACCTGATCCAACGCAAGTAATTGGAAATGTTCAAATTTTCTACCATAGTTCAGTATTATGTGGTCTTTCCCTAATCCTACACTGGTAAAAACCAAGTTCTACCCTCTTGTACAGTTCATCAACTGCTGCAATTAGAATTAAGAACATCAATTAGGTTTTGCAAGGACCTTTTAAGCAAACTAGCCGAACCAAATGTGGTCATTCTGGTCTTCCCCAGGTATTTTTCACAATTGTTTGCCAACATGTATTGCTGGAAATGAAAGCTTTTAGAACAACTCCCCTTGTTAATTTCTATATAACTATCCAACAAGAATTTCATATGAGGATATCGCCTTACCCGAGGATCAAATCCTTTGTTCCATAATTGTACCGGTAGCTGTTGAGCCAAGCTAAGTTCTATCCATGTGATTGTACATGGTGTCCGGAATCGGCCATGCTTCTAAAGAGGAAATGAAGGGAAACTGATTAGCCACTGTTTGAGCTAGCACACAAAAATGTTGTTCTCCCTTGCTTGCATATATTACTTCATAGTACACAGGCGCCAGGAGGGAACTCACTACGGTTGTCCACTTGTTTTCATCGATCTCAAGATCAAAGCTCGGAGGATTTGAGAGCCCATCATAGTTTCCATAATAAAATGCAGCTCTTAGAAAGTATCTGGATGACGCAGTTGTAGCAGTTCTTGTTCTGTTGTGTGAATGCGCGAAGCGAGTTAAGTACCCCCAAACTGTTGAAGTTATCGGTAGAAACCAATTTGTTTGTGCCAGCTTTGGTGAATTTCTCATCCGTCTGCCAGAGGATTCCACTTGCAGTTGTTGTTTGAGTAAGTGATCCGCAGTCGATTTGGATTTTAAAACAACATAATCAGTAACTAAACTTTAGCAGCAACTGTCAAAAAATTCAAAAGCTTTTCCCTTTGGAAATAGAAACAACCAAGACTGGAACTACACACTTATAGAGAAATTTAGGCACATAATATAAACTAATCTGTTTCGAAAGCATAAAATGAAGAACCTTGGTGCAGAAACAATAACCTGGTTTTGGTTGTACTGTTATAGGATAGGAGGGAATACCTTGAGAGACACCTTTAAGAGCAAATGAAAGCAGAACCAAGACAACCCATTTCTCCATCCACCAATTTCTTGAGTAGCCGCTGAAGAATTTAAGCACTGACATAACCGAATGCAAAAAACAAAGGTTTTGGTTTTGTGAAACGTTTGAAATCACACGGTGCGGTGATTGGGATATAGAGAGTTGGAGCTCTATGCTTGTCCGATTAACATTGTGGTACCTAAAGAAAGGTGCTTTTCTTGTGTTCACAACTTGATGGTCTTGTTGCAAGACTAGCTGTGGAGTCAAGAACAAGAACCAAGTGACAAATAAGTCAAACAACTAGAAAATTAACATGTTAACTTGGAAGGTTTAGTTTGTGCAGTGGGTATATGCTACTTGTTTGCAGCAGTTGTCCAGTGTGAACAGCTTTGCTAGCATATTCTCCCTCCTTCCTTTACATGAGACGCGCTTTCCTTCTCTAGTTCGTCCCTAAGAAAGAAATCATCTGCTAAAATAGAGTAGTTTCTACGAAGACTAGGTGTTAAATATCAATACTTACGCATTGCTTGTTGTTAATAAATTGGGTCAGTGGACCCATTATCCGCCCACTAACAGATAATGTGTATTTGTTAGTTTGGATAAATACAGTTACTTAGAGAATATTTATCTCTTAAGTGTTTGAGATAAATACAATCTTTATCTCCTAAGAGTTGGAGGTAAAGCCAGTCTCTAATTGTATCTCTATATAAAGTTTAGAGATATCCCAATAAATCACAAGTCAATAGTAATAATCCTCTCTATAGCACTCTCTCTAGAGCAATCACCAAGCTCTAAGATTTGGTTCGTGGACGAAGAACTCGACTCTAGTAGCCGTTTTCGTACCTGCGAAAAAGATCAAGCGTGTTGGAGGCTCGTAACAACAAGGATCCTACGTCGGAATATTCGGAGACTTCATACGGTATGTTTCCGAACCCACTACGTGTTACGTGGTAACGCAATAATTGTTGTAATCGATTTAACATTGGTATCAGAGCTTGATTACTTGTTTATTCGCCTTTAACATGCTAGATTAAATTATGTGCATGTTGCGATTTTTTTCGAATACATGAACGAGACCCATTACGAAAATTCAAAATTTATTGAGCATGTTTTTTGAAAATTAATTATATGTTTTTATTCTCCTATGGTTGAGGATTAACTCCGTAAAATTTCGTGATCATTGGATGCATGATTTGTGAGAAATCACGATTTTATTTTTCAAGAAAATTGTGTTTTTTTCGAGTTTTGGGACTCAAATTCGGAGCATGATATTCAGTTTTTATCATGATCGTTTGGTATATAATCTATGTCGCATAAACTTTTCAACGATATATTGTACGCATTATTTTGCTTAAAAACGAGATAGATATGGCCTTCGAAAGTTGGCATCGCGACGTGGCAGCGCTGAAAAAAATTAGGGTTTAATGAAGAAGATGAACAGTGTACGCCACACGCTTCACGCACTAAAGCCGAGCCATAACCGTGCCCACGCGCCAAGGACGCGCGCCACGCGCGAAGGCAGTGCACGACACGCGCGCACCAAGCCGGCCGCCACACGCTCCCACGCGCCAGCCGTGGCTGATACCACGCGAGACACGCACCGCACGCGCCTAGGCCAAGCTGATTCCACGCCCTTCCATGCGCGCGTGTGTAACTCACGCGCCTGTTAAAAAAAAAAATTCCCAGACGCAGCCCCAAGCGCGTGGAGGCGCGTGAGGTATTTTTTGGCAGTTTTTTGACCCACCATCGGCGCGTGGAGCTCTTTCTTGGCTTCTGTAATTTTTCTAAGGTATTAAATTTACTTAAATACCCTCTGTGTGTGTTATGTTTAATTTTTAAATGATTTTTTTTCTAGAAAAATTAGCTTTAAAAATTTGTTTTGATGCACTCATAATTTTTCTTTAATTCCAGAGGGTATATTAGGGATAAATTTACTGTTTATCAATATTAAGAATTTATCTCTCATTTTTGGGCCATTTAGAAATATTTTTTTGTGGTATTTATGTGTTCCCAAAAAATAAAATAATATATATATATAGGGAGCTGATCCGTTGATAGCGCTAGCAAAATGGAGATCTTGCTAGCGCGATCTGACCGTCCATCCCGAAGGGATGGACGGCCCAGATCGCGTATTTTTGCGGCGCTGTCAGCAGTCCGCTACACTGTGTAGCGGACGGAACTTTTTACCATTTTGCCCCTGCACCCCCTCCGCTACACTGTCTAGCGGAGCACATAATCGAAGCCCACGTTGACAGCCACGGTGTCGTCCGCTAGACAGTGTAGCGGACGACTGACACAGTCAACACGACTGTTACTTTGTCATTATCTTACCGTCCGCTAGACAGTGTAGCGGACCGTTTTTCCCCTTCTTTACTCCGAAACCCTTATTCATTCCTTCTAAACTGCTATTCATTCCTTCTTCTCACAATTCTTCTAGCGGCGTTGGCAAGTAGATCGGCGCAATTTCTTCTCAAGAAATCCTTTATTCGACGAATCAATCACGTAAGTTCACAAACCAATCCTTTATTTGTTCATAATCTAGAGTTGTTATCGCGGCTTATGCATGATTTTGAATGTGTGCGAAACGCTGCATTGTGCTAGCGTTTGTCAATGTATCTATACATATATATAGATTATATATGTGTATTGCGTATTATTTGTTCATGTGATTTCACTTGTAAAATTCCATTCCGTGTCTGTTTGTATCTATGTACATTGCATATACACAGCATGTGAACTTATGTGAGTATTATCTGATCACATGCTAGCGTTGACTGTGCTAGCGTTGTATGTTTGAGAATGTTTACGCTTCCAACCTTGCCGTTTTGCATAATTTCAGTTGCGAAAAATGGATTTCAACCCTGGACCAGAAGATCCGTCCGTATTATACGACCAAGCAAACCATATCAGTACGCTCATATGGGATGGTGGAGTAAGATACTTATTTTATCAACTTTGTTATTCTTGGGAACGTTGTATATCGTTTAATTTGCTTAAATTGTATTTATTAATTCGTAGGAAAGAGCACTTCTCAACACGGTAGAAGTATCCGATAATTTTAAAGCATGGAAATTGAACAGAACCCAGAAAAGATTACTGCGTGGGATTGGGTTTGGGATTTTCACGCATGGGCAGATCTTTCAACAACTTGACCGGCACTTAATAGGTGCCCTTGTTGAAAGGTGGAGAAGTGAAACGAATACGTTTCACTTCCCTCTCGGAGAGCTGACAATTACCCTAGAAGATGTAGGGTTCATCTTAGGGTTACCGGTGACGGGGCGGCCGGTAATAGCTCCTCCGTCGGAAGCAACGAATAAGAGGACCGCTAGGGACTTCTTTACTTCGATACCCCAGGATCAATTTAGCACTGGTGGTATCAAGTTGAAGTGGTTGGTAGATACCTACAAGGTTCTGCCGGATAACTACACGGATCAGATGCTTGTGCTGTACACACAAGCTTTCCTCTTGTGGGTGATGGGGGCAATTCTGTTCCCAACAACGTCGAAGAATACCGTCAGCGTCAAATATTTACCGTTGTTGGGTAACCTGCTGGAGGTTGGGGATTATGCCTGGGGAGCCGCAACTCTTGCGTACCTGTACCGAGCATTGCACAAGGCAACGAGGCCCGACTCCAAAGCGATATGTGCATGTCTCTCGCTATTGCAGGTATATCATACAATTCTTGATTACTGCTCGTTTCTTTTTTTTTTGGGTTGAATTGACAATAAAATTTGACGATACTTTATTTAATTTGTCTTTGCTCTCAGGTGTGGTCTTATGAACACCTTGCTACCGGCGCACCCACGCGTAGGGACGGAACCGATAATGTGTGGCCTCGGTTGTGCGCCTGGGAGTACAGCCGGAAGGACAGCCACTACCAGAGGAGAGACGATCCCCATCACAACATTACGTACTATCGGGGGGAGCTCGACTCGTTATCTCCTGGCCAGATGCGATGGGCACCGTACAAACATTTGGCGCGACGGGTGGGAGAGTCGTTCGTCTTCACGCTCTCTGGGTTGCAACGCACACCCCTGATCCACTTCGAGGTCGCAGAGTGGCAGCTGCCAGATCGCGCTATGCGCCATTTTGAGTGCCTGCAGGGGTTGCCAGCAGGCGCGCCGGATATGAGGCTTAACAGGAACCCACCGGGTGTCGGACGGTTTGGCAAGGCAAATGCGCACGACTTGTGCGCACGAGAACTTGAGGTTTGGGATTCCTGGCAGGACACGCTGGCGGCCATTGTGTCGGAGCCTGACCCCGTGATCAGCATCGAACAGTACAATGGGTGGTACTACCGCATCACCCGGAGGAGAGTAGCTCCAGTAAGGTTTGAACGCGGGGAGAAGTACCACCCTAGGGGTCAGATCGATGAGCACATGGCATACAATCTGGTAAGTTGGCCAACAAGTGCTTTAATTGAACTTGATGATTCTAACTGTGTATGAAGTTACTTATTTATTATCTCTCTGGATGTAGGTTAATGCCTCGTTCGCCTTCTTCCAGAAGTTGAGCGAGCGGAAGGATTTGGTGGATGCAATGGGCGAGGAGCTTCGCCAACAGGCTGATGCGTTGGCGTATGGCTGCGGGAATTTTTTACACCAAGCATCGGGCCAGCCTTCCGGCGTCAGCCCGGGAATGGGTTATCCGGGGTGGCAGCCCCCATATGTGAGCGAGGGATACACCGATCCCTCGGGACAGACTTCGGGAGTGAGCCAGGGATATGGTGGTCCCTCTGTACCGGGAATGGGTGGTGATTGGGGACAGCCAAGCACCATGGGCCAGGCTCAAGCGCCGTGGGAAGACTACAGTGTGCCCTCCTTCTCTTTGCTATTGGACTCGGAACCCCAACCCTTCTCTCAGAGTCAAGTCACGCAAGACTGGGGTTTCGGACACATCAGTCTGTCGGAGACACTGCCCATTGTCCCGTGGGCAGGACCATCTATTGCCGAAGGAGGGCAATATCCCCCGGTCGACCCCCCGGAAGGAGTGCAATATCCCCCCGTCGACCCCCGAGGGCAATATCGCAAAGGGCATCCAGTGAAGCCCCTAAAGCCGCATAAATGCCAAATAATCAGAGAGCGTTATTTTAGCGGCTTCCCCCGGGACAAAGCGTTGTATAGTGTGAATCATCCGGAGGGCATGGATTACACTTGCGAGTGGGGAGAAATGGCCTCCCTGGCTCCGGGGAGTTGGTTAGACAACGGTGTCATCTCCACATACGTGGAGATTCTGAAGGAAAGGGGTCGGGAGCGGCTGAACGAGTACCCGGCTGTTTTTTTGGTTGATGCCTTTTTTCATAGCCTCCTAGTGTCTGAATGGCATGAGTGGGTCGAGCAAAGGCGGAAGAAAAAGTTGAGCCAGTGGAGACCGTCCGCTAACCTACGAGCGTATCTTGCTAGGGATAGTCCAGTGAGCGCAAGTGTTGCCGACGTGTTTCTAATCCCATTTTTAGGGGAAAGCCACTGGTACTTGGTTTGCTATGAACCGGTGGAGAAAGTCGTATCGGTGATCGACAGTCTCCACGACGATACCGCCCACATGCCTGTGCTGCAGATGTACAAAGCCCAGTTGGATTCAATGGTAATATTACGATTGTTGTTTAACAGTTATTGTAACTTGGCATAAATGTTAACTCGTGTCTTACGCCGTTTTATGTTTCTCGCAGAATATATTTTGTGCAATGGTCAATGGTATCCGTGGTAACCCTGTACCGGCGCGGCCAAAGCTCGATTGGCGACTGAAGAAGAGGAGGCCCAAGCAACGTAACACTTCGGACTGCGGCGTTTTCCTTTGCATGTACATGGATTACATTTGCCGGTCCGAGAGCCTCAAGGCGGCGGTGTGGAGCCAAGCAGAAGTAGACACCTTTAGATATAGAATGGCTTGGCAAATTATGAAAGGCCGGCCTAGAGCGGTTAGGTGTATTGTAAATCCGGCAAATGCCGAGAATCCCTCCCAACATGATTCCCCCGTTGACATTGTACCATTACACTTTTTTTTTTTAATAAACTATGATTATTTAGAAAGCTCTCATTGATTTGTGTTGAAGATTATTGATTGATTGTTTTGTCTGATTTCCGTTGAAGATGATTTGAGTTTGGTTTATTGAAAAGCAAAATCTGTCCGTTAGACAATGTCGCGGACAGTGGGGGAAGTGAATTTTCTAAGTGTTATAAAGTGTGGGGGAAGTGAATTTTCTAAGTGTAATAAGGCTTTCTGCTGGCCCGTCCGCTACACAATGTCGCGGACGGTGGGGGTAGGGAAAAAAGGCATTCTGCTGGCCCGTCCGCTAGACAATATCGCGGACAGTGGGGGTGGGGAAAAAGGCATTCTGCTTGCCCGTCCGCTAGACAATATCGCGGACGGTGGGGGTGGGGAAAAAGGCATTCTGCTTGCCCGTCCGCTAGACAATATCGCGGACGGTGGGGGTGGGGAAAATTTTCCAAGTGTTGATATAAGGCAATCTGCTGGCCCGTCCGCTAGACAATATCGCGGACGGTGGGGGTGGGGAAGGCATTCTGCTGGCCTGTCCGCTAGACAATATCGCGGACGGTGGGGTGGGGAAGGGCATTCTGCTGGCCCGTCCGCTAGACAATATCGCGGACGGTGGGGGTGGGGAAAAAGGCATTCTGCTGGCCCGTCCGCTAGACAATATCACAGACGGTGGGGGTGGGGTAAAAGGCATTCTGCTAGCCCGTCTGCTAGACACAATGTAGCGTTATGCAGTTTTAATAAATTGGCGTCCGAAGACAATGTATCTCAAACGGCACAATTAAGCGAGAAAAAATTTGGAAACATAATGAACATGTATACAATAAATTTGGTTATTATTAATAAATTAGGGTTCACATTGGGGGAAATAAATTTTTTCACAAGCGCTCCGATCAAAGATTACAACTTGAAAATCCCACCACCCAAGGTGTTCAAACACTACAAAGTCCCCGAGTTCGAGGCCATGCTGGCGCACGAAGACGTTCCAACCCTCTGCGAATTGCTTTTTTTGGGGTCGGCCGGGCTTCAGCTTGATTTCAACCTGCCAGGCCCCCTTGCGGCTATATAATCTTGAACTGTCATGAATTGTTGTAAATTGATTGGTAAAGGCTTCCGGTATGTCCTAACAAACACAATACAAAAAATAGGTTAGTTTTTAACCAAAAGATCAAACTTTTAACACACGAAAATACAGAGAAAGAGGGATGGGCTACAAGTTCATTCTCAAATCCCGGCATCATGACTTTGAAAAAGTGTTTGCCTGCTAGGTGCAAGTTGCCAATAAAATCGTAGGTGGTCTCCGATCCAGAAGCCATCGAGGTCGGCGATGAGGGGAGGACGGTGGTGTCGCCGGAGATGTGGGTCGCCGTAGATGGGGTAGCGGCTTGGGTTAGATGTTCGAGAGAGAGATAGAGAATATAGCGGACTGATAAAAGCTGTTGCCCGTTTTGATTAATATGTACAATAGGATAGATGTCCGCTACATTGTATAGCGGACATAAATGAAGACCAAAAGTTTTTCTGCGATGACGTCCGCTACATTGTATAGCGGACATAAATGATAACCAAAAAATTAGGACTATGCATATCCGTCCGCTACATCAGAAATCGCTACATCAGAAAAAATAATTCCGGTATTCGGTTGAAAAATTATTAGAAAAAATTATTACAAATGTCAAACTTATATAAAAATTATTACAAATGTCAAACTTATACAAAAAATTAAAGGTCCACTGCAGCTTGTCCGTCCTCATCTTCGGCGTCATCTTCTGCCCCATCTTGCAAACCCCCGGGACTTATCCCCAGTGCCTTGTAATGGTTCCGCTTGTCGTGGTCGGTCATTTTGTTGCACAATGCACACCTTCGCAGCTTTTTAGGTTGAGTTGCCGTTTCAATTGAGCTTTTCATCCGCGTAGATCTCTTGCGGCCTTTCGTTTGCGATATAATTGGATCCAACGGCCGGATATCATTGTCGCCTTCCTCCCCCGGCTCGTCATCTTCTGATTCCGTCGTAGGCTCGGTGTCAACCGCATTGCTGACTGAAGCTGCTTCCAACTGGTCGACGATGGGCTCTTGCTGCTGAGCTACCTCGAGGAGATGTTTATAACCGACCATTGTAGCAGCAGCCTTTACGGACAAACGGGTGAACATCGTCCACCGTGGCAAGACGTATTTATCGGGGATTGTCCTGATATTCTTCTGGGTGAAAAACCGCAGAATGTGTCTACACAGGATGCCATGGAACTCAAACTTCTTGCAAACACATGTCACCGAGTCCGTCAATGTGTCGTGGCTCACCGTATAAATTCTGCGCAGCTTCTCAGGGACGAGGTCATTCACGAGCGAATAAACCTTGTACTCACGCGTAGACATTTCTGCCACCTTGTTTATACTGTATCGTCCCGATTTTCGCAGCTCTACTTGGTATAGCAAGAAGATCTCCTTCGTATAGACTTTGGCACCGTTCAGCTCCAGCGGGGTCTCTAGCAACCTTCTCCTTTGTTTGTACGTTGTTGCAAAGTCGGCAGCCCTTTCTTTTACGAACAACGAAGCTACCGCTTTTTGTGCGGATGCAACGAAAGTCTTCAAATTGGTAGCTGTACCCACATAACTATCGAACGTGGCATTCATAGATTCACTCCTGCCCGTCGTTTTCATGCCCGCTGAAAAATACCTCCTCGTGTAAACGCCAATCCATTGCTCTTTGCGCTCGTACAAGTGCTGGAGCCACTCGTTGTCTTGCAATGAGTAATCCCGAACAAGCTTTTCCCACCTCTCCTCGAATTCCTCAATCGTTAATGACTTGGTAATGCACTTGTCAAAATCCTGTTTAAAGTCTGGATACTTTGCGTACACGTGATGCAGACGTTCAGGGTATTTGTTGCTTATGTGCCAAGTGCACAAGTTGTGCCGGGTGTCTGGGAAGACGGTCGCAATAGCCTTCTTCATTGCCAAATCTTGATCGGTGATGATCACTTTGGGTGCTTTGAAGTTCATTGCTTCCAGCCACGTCCTAAACAACCATACAAAAGAACCCTCGCTCTCGTCCCTTAACAAGGCGAACCCGAACAGGATGGAGTGATAATGATGATTGACGCCGGTGAAAGGAGCGAACGGCATCGAGTACTTGTTGGTACGGTATGTGGTGTCGAAAGTCACGACATCCCCAAAATGCTTATAAGCTAGCCTCGAACGACCGTCGACCCAAAAAATTGTACTAACTCGATGCTCGTCGTCAAGTTTATAATCGAAGGTAAACTGCGGGTCCTCCATCTGCATCCGTTTCAATAGGCTCATTGTCGATTGCGCATCATTGAGGTCATACGCGGCTCGTCTATGGGTTCGGACCGCGTTACGAACGTCTGTCGTGTTAAAGTTTAAATTTTGAATTCCCCCAGCCTGTTCAGCAAGAACATTAACAATCTCAGTAGGTCCAATTCGCGCATTGCTCATTGTGTGAATTAGGCTCCTCGCGACCTTACCCATCTTCTTGTGTTGATGCATCTGACTCACCTTAGAAGGAGTTACTAACGGGTGATTGTGTGCCAGTTCCAGGCTGGTAATAAGCCAATGATCATGATTGGCTTTGTAGCTTACGAACATCTTGACCTGGCAATTTGTGCGCTCAAAGCAGTCCCGTCTTCTACGCGAATATCCTATTTCGTCATCACTGTCATCATTGCCTACGCGTGTCTCATTTTGCTGTGGATTTCTGCCCCTATGACACTCGTATAAGCGAGAGCATATCTTTTTTGTTACGTTGCTTGTTCTTGTAGTCTTTATTCTAATGCCAAAACCAACCCTCAATGAATACGCTCGAAAACATTCTTCAGCTTCTTCCAATGTTTGAAACGTTCGTCCTAGATACGGATCACTAGCATCTACGGGGACGTTGGAGCTCGACACGAAATCAGACATTGTGAAACAAGACCTGTGTAGAAATAGACTACGCTTAACAATCAAATGACATTTCTAACTGAAAATATTACCTAAAAATTACCTTGGCGAATAGACCAATTTAGGATGACAAACATACCGTATGCATAATCCCTGAAAGTGTCTCCAAATTAACAATTATTAATTTTGAACATAACAAATTAAAATTACTAAGATAAATAGACGAATTCATCATGCCAAAAAATCGAATTAAACTATAATTTTATTTAGAGTTTACAAATTACACCTTTTTTATGAACATCATGTCTAGAACATCACAAATTGAAGAATAGAGTGACAAATTTCTAGAACATAAAAAAAAATCTATACGTTTTTGTCCGAACAAAATAAAATTATATTTTACCAGTCAATCCATAAAGAAAACTTCACCATTCGCAAACTTACCTTACTTGAGTGAAGCTAAGTTTTACTCGAAGCTTGAAGGGAGCTGAAAATTGAAGCGAGTCCGAAGGAGGAGAAGAAAATTGTAGCCGAAGGAGCTTGAGGAATTCCGACAACCCGTCGTGTGTAGAAATAAAGGTACAAACACGTGGTAATGTGTCAGTTGAGTCAGTCGTCCGCTACACTGTCTAGCGGACGACACCGTGGCTGTCAACGTGGGGCCAATTATGTGCTCCGCTACACAGTGTAGCGGAGGGGGTGCAGGGGCAAAATGGTAAAAAGTTCCGTCCGCTACACTGTGTAGCGGACTGCTGACAGCGCCGCAAAAATACGCGATCTGGGCCGTCCATCCCGAAGGGATGGACGGTCAGATCGCGCTAGCAAGATCTCCATTTTGCTAGCGCTATCAACGGATCAGCTCCCATATATATATATATATATATATAGGATCGTGATCCATTGCTAGCGCTAGCACTGTTGCTAGCGCTGTTTGGCCGTCTGCTACATAATGTAGCGGACGAAAATTGGCCGTCCGCTACATTATATAGCGGACGGTGCTAGCGCTGCTAGCGCTAGCAATGGATCACGGTCCATATATATATATATATATATATATATATATATATATATATATATATATATATATATATATATATATATACACGAAAATGTGCAAATATTAATCTTTGCAATTTGTGAGCAGAAATAAATATTATGGAGAGTTATATTACATAGATGAATTATGTTTTATTTATTTGCCTTGATTAGTGTTATTGTTTAAATATATATTTTTTGTTGAAATATATTTGTTGAGTTTTTGGCAAGCCCACACCTCTTTAAACCCAATTTCAAGGCATTTACGCTCGTTTTTCTTGGAAGGAGAATGTGGCCTATTCATCCATTTAAATTATCCTTTAACTTGTTATTTGAGCATGCTGGTTTTAGGTTAAATGGATGGATACTTGATTGGCATTCTAAAGAAACTTATGTTTATGTGTTTACTCTTGTTTTAAGAAAATTCTTTTGAGAATAATGTGCTGTGCGGCATCTCCATTTGTTTTATTGGAGTAGTTTGTAGTAGGATTCTCAAAGATGTTGTATTCTACTATTTCCCTGTATATTTCCAGAAAGCCTTGTACGGGGATGTAATTTCGCACGCACATTATTCAAGTCAGAATTTTCTTAGCATAAGTTATTAGAATGCCAATGGGGCTCAATGGAGTCCTTGCACACTTTATTGCATGGTGCAATTTTATATTGTTCTAAATTATCATGTGGATGATTTATTATATTGTGGCTTATATAATGATGAAATTTATTGCGAAAAATTACTTGAAAAATATTTTTCCCAACTCACATACATGGGAGATGATTACGAGCTTAGCAAATTTTCGATTTCATGATGTGAGGAAGGATTATGTTTTTCATTTGAATTTTTTGAAATAAATAGAAGGATGTATAATTAATGTCTTTTCCTTGCGCAATCTAATGTAGTGAATATAATGGCCACCAAGAATGTCATAGCTGATCTCGTTAAGGGTGAGAAACTTAACGGAGATAATTATGACGTTTGGCACAAAAAGATGAAATTCATGCTGAACGAACAAGAGCTCGAGGAGCACTTGACCAAGGAGATGGTCGCGCCAACTGAGGCGCAACCCCTAAGAGACCACACTGCCTACCAGAAATGGAATCAGAAAGATCGTAGTGCGCGCTACACCTTGTTGAGCAGCTTGCAAAATGATCTAATCGGGCAGTATGATGAACTTCCAACTTGCAAAGCTTTATGGGAGCAGCTCAAGTTCTCTTTTGGTGGAACCTCAACTACGCGGCTTCGTAGCCTTGTGATTAAGTTTGAGGAGTACACAAAAGACCCTAAACATACCATGAGTGAACATCTAAGGATGATGTCCAATATGATTGGTAAGCTGAGGGATGCTGGCCATGCGCTCACAGATGAGCAGCAAGTCAGAGCTGTCATAAGGTCCCTTCCTGCCTCATGGGCCAATATGAAACAGATATTGACCCACAGTGAAAACATCAAGAACTTTTCTGATGTTTCACAGCATGTCATCCTTGAGGACGAGACTCGAGATGCTGACAAGACCCTTGCTTATGTCGCCCAAGGGGGATCGCGCAATGCAAATGGCAAGCGCGGAAGACAAAGTAAGAAAGGTAAGAAAGGCGAGGCTAGCACTTCTGCGCCAAAGGAAGGAAAAATGAAGAAACGCAAGAGAGGAAAACGTGGTGGGAAAAAGGATCTGTCTAAAGTTAAATGCTTCAACTGTCAACAGAAAGGACACTTCGCTCGTGATTGCACTGAGCCGAAGAAGGTACTTTCAGAATCTCTCTCTCAGTTATATGTTTCCTCACATGTGATGGTTGCTCATTCCCAACCTGTGTGGTTTGTGGATACAGGTGCAACAAAACATGTAGCACGTGATCGAGAGGGGTTCGTAGATTATCACCGGATTTCAGCGGGTAGCAAACATATCTTCATGGGAAACAATAGCTCCGAAGAGGTGCTAGGGGTTGGTTCTTACCAGCTCAAGTTGCGCACTGGGCGCACATTGATTCTTGAGGATGTGCGATATGCACCCACTGTTCGGCTTAATCTACTTTCAGTTACTGCTTTATTAGACAGTGGTTTTTCCTTTATTTTTAAGGGTAATAAGTTGGACATCTTTTTGGATGATGTTTTGTTCGGACATGGTTTTCGCATGGATAGTCTTTTTCAATTGGATTTAAATGATTCTCAGTCCTCTTATTCTTATGTTGTGAATGATAATATTGTGAATGATTCTACCACCTGGCATGCAAGACTGGGCCACATAGGCCAAGATAGAATGACTCGTTTGGCTAGAGAAGGCCTTTTGGGCCCACTCGCAAGAGTCAATCTACAAACTTGTGAGGCTTGTTTGGCCGGTAAAGCATGCAGGAAGCCTTTTGGAAAGGCTGTGAGAGCAACTCAACCACTTGAGCTAGTTCACTCTGACATATGCGGACCTATGAGTGTAAAGGCACGCCATGGCGCCTCTTATTTCCTTACACTGATAGACGATTATACGCGATATGGTTATGTGTATCTGATATCTCACCGCTATGAAGCTTTGGACTGTTTCAAACGCTTTGTAGCTGAGGTTGAGAATCAGAAAGAGAAGAATTTAAAAACTCTTCGCACTGACCGAGGACGCGAATATTTGTCAGATCACTTCAAGAAGTTTTGTGAGGAAAAAGGGATACGCAGGCAACTTACTATTCCTAATACTCCACAACAAAATGGTGTTGCGGAAAGAAGGAATAGAACATTGTTAGACATGGTTAGGTCTATGATGGCGCAAGCAAACCTCCCAATATCTTTTTGGGGGGATGCTCTTTTGACTGCAGCCTATATACTTAATCGAGTGCCTTCACAATCAGTCAAATCCACCCCATATGAGCTTTGGAATGGCCAAAAGCCAAATTTGGATAACTTGCGCCCATGGGGCTCAGCAGGTTATGTTCACAGTACTTCTCATAAGTATGGGAAACTAGGGCCTAGAGCTAAAAAGAGTATCTTCTTAAGGTATTCTGAAAACTCTAAAGGCTATGTGATGTATGGTGAACATCCAAATGGTGGAAAGACTGAAATAGAGTCTCGTGATGTCGATTTCATAGAGAGTGATTTTCCTAGCATTGGAGATGCAAGTAAGAATCTTGACCTCTATGAGTTAGAGGAAGTTGAAGCCACTTTACCATCTCCAAGCGAAGGTGGGGAATAGTTCCTCATCCTGTTGTCGCTGAAGATAGTATAAGTGATCTTCAACCTAGTGGGAGCATCCTAGACAGTGGGAGCACACCATCAGGACCATCAGGTCAACAAGATTCTCAACTGCGTAGAGGTGCACGAGGAAGAGTTCCACGTCGTCGTTTTGAGATTGACGGTGAAATTCTTATGTGCACTCCAACTGATGAAGATGAGCCCACTTCTATGGAAGAAGCCTTATCTTCACCTGCTAGTAATGAGTGGATGGCTGCAATGAAAGATGAGTTGAGCTCAATGGAGAAGAATCAGGTCTGGGAGTTGGTTGACCTTCCGCCAGGGCGCAAGACTGTTGGAAACAAGTGGGTTTTAAAAGTCAAGCGCAAGGCAGACGGGTCAATTGACAAGTATAAGGCACGTCTTGTGGCAAAAGGCTATACCCAACTGCGGGGTGTGGACTATGAAGACACTTTCTCCCCAGTGGTGAGATTTGCTTCAATTCGCCTGATCCTAGCTATTGTCGCCCAGCAGGATTTAGAACTTTTTCATATGGATGTTAAGACTGCGTTTCTCAATGGAGAACTAGACGAAGAGATTTATATGGCTCAACCTGAGGGTTTTGAAGTCAAGGGACATGAGCGCAAAGTTTGCCAGCTCAAACGTTCTATATATGGTCTCAAACAATCGTCTAGGCAGTGGTACTTTAGGTTTCATCATGCCATTACCTCTATAGGTTTTGAAATGATTGAACAAGACCATTGCGTTTACGTAAAACGATCCAAGAAAAATATTCTGATCCTTTCTTTGTATGTGGATGACATTCTTTTAGCTGGGAATGACATGAGTTCCATTGTCGCCACTAAGCAGTGGTTGTCCTCAACTTTTGAGATGAAGGACATGGGAGAAGCTAATTATGTGCTCGGGGTTAAAATCATACGTGATCGTCCAAAGAGACTTCTCGGTTTGTCTCAAGAGACATATATCAAGAAGGTCATTGAACGATTCCGTATGCATAACTCAAAACCCATAGACACTCCAATGGACAAGGCGTGTACTTTAACAACAGACCAATGCCCAAAGAATGATGAGGAAAAGAATCGGATGTCCAAAGTGCCTTACGCGGCTGCAGTTGGGAGTCTGATGTACGCTATGTTGTGTACGCGTCCAGACATCTGCTTTGCCGTTGGAATGGTGAGTCGTTATCAGAGTAATCCTGGACCCGCTCATTGGAATGCGGTGAAGAGGATTCTTCGATACTTACGTGGAACCGCTGATCTCGTCCTGTGTTATCATGGTGGAGACTTGAGATTGAGAGGATACAGCGATGCTGATTGGGGCGGCGATAGAGATGAGCGCAGATCCACTTCAGGTTATGCATTCATACTAGGAGGTTGAGCTATCTCTTGGTGCAGCAAGAAACAGACTTGCATCGCCCTATCCACGATGGAGTCGGAGTATGTTGCTTGTTCAGCAGCAGTCCAGGAAGCTGTTTGGTTGAGGTCATTCTTACAGGCTCTAGGGGTTACAGCTCATGCAGACGAGTCTGTCACTGTTCACTGTGACAATACAGCTGCCCTAGATTTTGTAAAGGACCCCAAATATCATGGGAAGGCCAAACACATAGGCCTTCGTTATCACTTCATTAGAACTTTAGTTGCGCAAGGAGAGGTGACCATGAAGCATATACCTACTGGCAGAATGGTGGCTGATCCTTTGACCAAGCCTATTGCTAGAGATGTTTTCCTTTCTCACATTAGGAGTATGGGACTACGTAGGTTTTGATATGTTTATGGCATCTTATGTACTTGACATTATTTATTACATTAAATTTTCATTCCTTGATTTGAGTTTATTATGGAATGAATGGATAATCTTTGTGATTACATATACATCCTTATTGAGAGTGTCACCAGGCTCGAATTGACCCACTCACACGGGTAATTCACCTTGGCGCTAAGATAGCGAGCAAGATGAGACATAATTGTCTTAAGCGCCAAGTGGGCGAATAAGATGATACAGCTTATAAAGCAAACATGTCGCCTTAGTTGGAGCTAAGATGAGACCTATAAAATGTAGGTCGATCATAGAGTATCTCCACAACTCTATGTAGCCTGCTTACAGCCGAATGTGAGATTTCAGGCAGGCACTATGAGAGTGACTGGGCTGAAAAACTCAGGTTAGGCGCTTGTACAGCGACTAGACTTAGATTCGTATGGCGTATTTTATTATACATTTATGTGACACGCCCTTGCGGGTTACGCCATAGCATGCAAATCATACTGCATGTGCTAAATGCAGACCGACAGTGGGAGTGACGAATGAATCCCTGCTTCGTCACTGTGTGAGCCACTTGGATCGAAATTTTTGATCCTATATGGTACCCTTTTCACCTTAGACTATGTCATGAAGAGGATACTCAATGTCGCTACTTTAGCATGTACCCTTGGATCATGGATGATGCGGTCTCGCGGGGCATGTCTAGGAAAGCGGTTGGGTCTAATTGGAATGACATGAGGGCTTTGGGAAGAAAGTTCAATATTACATCATGTTGTGTGATTCATAGCCCGGGCGACTTTGTCGATTTTCGTTTCGATATGAGTCATGAATACATAACATATGAGAGGTTTAACACTGCTCACTATGAGGGATTTGAGAGTGTTTAATCTGGTGTAGTTGAACTATCTGGGGTACATACGAGATTTTTTGGAGTGATGTATTGTGTTAGTTTGGTGATAACTTAATACAATACTCCTCAACTGGACATCCTTTCTCGTAGGTCGCACGTTCCATTTCCTGTATGAGGAGATGAGTGGACGAGAGATAAAGAGGGACTGTACGATTTATTTGCCCTGTGTGTGGGCGAGTGGGAGCTGTTAATAAATTGGGTCAGTGGACCCATTATCCGCCCACTAACAGATAATGTGTATTTGTTAGTTTGGATAAATACAGTTATTTAGAGAATATTTATCTCTTAAGTGTTTGAGATAAATACAATCTTTATCTCCTAAGAGTTGGAGGTAAAGTCAGTCTCTAATTGTATCTCTATATAAAGGCTAGAGATATCCCAATAAATCACAAGTCAATAGTAATAACCCTCTCTCTATAGCACTCTCTCTAGAGCAATCACCAAGCTCTAGGATTTGGTTCGTGGACGAAGAACTCGACTCTAGTAGCCGTTTTCGTACCTGCGAAAAAGATCAAGCGTGTTGGAGGCTCGTAACAACAAGGATCCTACGTCAGAATATTCGGAGACTTTATACGGTATGTTTCCGAACCCACTACGTGTTACGTGGTAGCGCAGTAATTGTTGTAATCGATTCAACACTTGTAATTAAAAGAAACCAGATCCTTTTTCTAGATACCTAGCCAAAAATGTGGAATAGAACTGTGTTCCATAAAATTGCACTTGGTACCCGCGGTATAAGATATGGCTCGGATTGGAAAAGCTTCAAATACAAATGGACTTGGGCAAAAAGGCACATCAAAAGCTAGTCATTGTGATCAAAACTAGTCTTAGTTACCTCTGGTTAGCATGCAGAGATATTTTCCCATTCTAATTTCGCTTAGAAGTAGAGAGATTGCTGCATTTCTTTTTTGCTATCGTCGTATGATCATGTTGATTTTGAAGAAGAAACATGCTTTTGACTGGTCTATGACTTCAACAACGTTAGCAGCAAATTCACCAAGGAAAGTGACTGATTCAAATTCAACTTTTCTTGATTGAACTATAGTAATCATAGTGGCCCTTGTATAATCAGGACTAGCAGGATTCTACATGTATGGGAGTCAAGTAAGCTGGTTTTAACCTGATCGCATCTGCAAACGAAAGCCAAGTCGAAGTACTTAGGATGAAATCATAAACAGCCATATAAGCCTATATGTAGGCAATATATATACCATACTGTTGAAACGATTACAACAATTATTGCGCTACCACGTAACACGTAATGGGTTCGAAACATACCGTATGAAGTCTCCGAATATTCCGACGTAGGATCCTTGTTGTTACGAGCCTCCAACACGCTTGATCTTTTTCGCAGGTACGAAAACGGCTACTAGAGTCGAGTTCTTCGTCCACGAACCAAATCCTAGAGCTTGGTGATTGCTCTAGAGAGAGTGCTATAGAGAGAGGGTTATTACTATTGACTTATCATTTATTGGGATATCTCTAGCCTTTATATAGAGATACAATTAGAGACTGGCTTTACCTCCAACTCTTAGGAGATAAAGATTGTATTTATCTCAAACACTTAAGAGATAAATATTCTCTAAATAACTGTATTTATCCAAACTAACAAATACACATTATCTGTTAGTGGGCGGATAATGGGTCCACTGACCCAATTTATTAACAGCTCCCACTCGCCCACACACAGGGCAAATAAATCGTACAGTCCCTCTTTATCTCTCGTCCACTCATCTCCTCATACAGGAAATGGAACGTGCGACCTACGAGAAAGGATGTCCAGTTGAGGAGTATTGTATTAAGTTATCACCAAACTAACACAATACATCACTCCAAAAAATCTCGTATGTACCCCAGATAGTTCAACTACACCAGATTAAACACTCTCAAATCCCTCATAATGAGCAGTGTTAAACCTCTCATATGTTATGTATTCATGACTCATATCGAAACGAAAATCGACAAAGTCGCCCGGGCTATGAATCACACAACATGATGTAATATTGAACTTTCTTCCCAAAGCCCTCATGTCATTCCAATTAGACCCAACCGCTTTCCTAGACATGCCCCGCGAGACCGCATCATCCATGATCCAAGGGTACATGCTAAAGTAGCGACATTGAGTATCCTCTTCATGACATAGTCTAAGGTGAAAAGGGTACCATATAGGATCAAAAATTTCGATCCAAGTGGCTCACACAGTGACGAAGCAGGGATTCATTCGTCACTCCCACTGTCGGTCTGCATTTAGCACATGCAGTATGATTTGCATGCTATGGCGTAACCCGCAAGGGCGTGTCACATAAATGTATAATAAAATACGCCATACGAATCTAAGTCTAGTCGCTGTACAAGCGCCTAACCTGAGTTTTTCAGCCCAGTCACTCTCATAGTGCCTGCCTGAAATCTCACATTCGGCTGTAAACAGGCTACATAGAGTTGTGGAGATACTCTATGATCGACCTACATTTTTTAGGTCTCATCTTAGCTCCAACTAAGGCGACATGTTTGCTTTATAAGCTGTATCATCTTATTCGCCCACTTGGCGCTTAAGACAATTATGTCTCATCTTGCTCGCTATCTTAGCGCCAAGGTGAATTACCCGTGTGAGTGGGTCAATTCGAGCCTGGTGACACTCTCAACAAGGATGTATATGTAATCACAAAGATTATCCATTCATTCCAAAATAAACTCAAATCAAGGAACGAAAATTTAATGTAATAAATAATGTCAAGTACATAAGATGCCATAAACATATCAAAACCTACGTAGTCCCATACTCCTAATGTGAGAAAGGAAAACATCTCTAGCAATAGGCTTGGTCAAAGGATCAGCCACCATTCTGCCAGTAGGTATATGCTTCATGGTCACCTCTCCTTGCGCAACTAAAGTTCTAATGAAGTGATAACGAAGGCCTATGTGTTTGGCCTTCCCATGATATTTGGGGTCCTTTACAAAATCTAGGGCAGCTGTATTGTCACAGTGAACAGTGACAGACTCGTCTGCATGAGCTGTAACCCCTAGAGCCTGTAAGAATGACCTCAACCAAACAGCTTCCTGGACTGCTGCTGAACAAGCAACATACTCCGACTCCATCGTGGATAGGGCGATGCAAGTCTGTTTCTTGCTGCACCAAGAGATGCTCTACCTCCTAGTATGAATGCATAACCTGAAGTGGATCTGCGCTCATCTCTATCAGCGCCCCAATCAGCATCGCTGTATCCTCTCAGTCTCAAGTCTCCACCATGATAACACAGGACGAGATCAGCGGTTCCACGTAAGTATCGAAGAATCCTCTTCACCGCATTCCAATGAGCGGGTCCAGGATTACTCTGATAACGACTCACCATTCCAACGGCAAAGCAGATGTCTGGACGCGTACACAACATAGCGTACATCAGACTCCCAACTGCAGCCGCGTAAGGCACTTTGGACATCCGATTCTTTTCCTCATCATTCTTTGGGCATTGGTCTGTTGTTAAAGTACACGCCTTGTCCATTGGAGTGTCTATGGGTTTTGAGTTATGCATACAGAATCGTTCAATGACCTTCTTGATATATGTCTCTTGAGACAAACCGAGAAGTCTCTTTGGACGATCACGTATGATTTTAACCCCGAGCACATAATTAGCTTCTCCCATGTCCTTCATCTCAAAAGTTGAGGACAACCACTGCTTAGTGGCGACAATGGAACTCATGTCATTCCCAGCTAAAAGAATGTCATCCACATACAAAGAAAGGATCAGAATATTTTTCTTGGATCGTTTTACGTAAACGCAATGGTCTTGTTCAATCATTTCAAAACCTATAGAGGTAATGGCATGATGAAACCTAAAGTACCACTGCCTAGACGATTGTTTGAGACCATATATAGAACGTTTGAGCTGGCAAACTTTGCGCTCATGTCCCTTGACTTCAAAACCCTCAGGTTGAGCCATATAAATCTCTTCGTCTAGTTCTCCATTGAGAAACGCAGTCTTAACATCCATATGAAAAAGTTCTAAATCCTGCTGGGCGACAATAGCTAGGATCAGGCGAATTGAAGCAAATCTCACCACTGGGGAGAAAGTGTCTTCATAGTCCACACCCCGCAGTTGGGTATAGCCTTTTGCCACAAGACGTGCCTTATACTTGTCAATTGACCCGTCTGCCTTGCGCTTGACTTTTAAAACCCACTTGTTTCCAACAGTCTTGCGCCCTGGCGGAAGGTCAACCAACTCCCAGACCTGATTCTTCTCCATTGAGCTCAACTCATCTTTCATTGCAGCCATCCACTCATTACTAGCAGGTGAAGATAAGGCTTCTTCCATAGAAGTGGGCTCATCTTCATCAGTTGGAGTGCACATAAGAATTTCACCGTCAATCTCAAAACGACGACGTGGAACTCTTCCTCGTGCACCTCTACGCAGTTGAGAATCTTGTTGACCTGATGGTCTTGATGGTGTGCTCCCACTGTCTAGGATGCTCCCACTAGGTTGAAGATCACTTATACTATCTTCAGCGACAACAAGATGAGGAACTAATCCCCACCTTCGCTTGGAGATGGTAAAGTGGCTTCAACTTCCTCTAACTCATAGAGGTCAAGATTCTTACTTGCATCTCCAATGCTAGGAAAATCATTCTCTATGAAATCGACATCACGAGACTCTATTTCAGTCTTTCCACCATTTGGATGTTCACCATACATCACATAGCCTTTAGAGTTTTCAGAATACCTCAAGAAGATACTCTTTTTAGCTCTAGGCCCTAGTTTCCCATACTTATGAGAAGTACTGTGAACATAACCTGCTGAGCCCCATGGGCGCAAGTTATCCAAATTTGGCTTTTGGCCATTCCAAAGCTCATATGGGGTGGACTTGACTGATTGTGAAGGCACTCGATTAAGTATATAGGCTGCAGTCAAAAAAGCATCCCCCCAAAAAGATATTGGGAGGTTTGCTTGCGCCATCATAGACCTAACCATGTCTAACAATGTTCTATTCCTTCTTTCCGCAACACCATTTTGTTGTGGAGTATTAGGAATAGTAAGTTGCCTGCGTATCCCTTTTTCCTCACAAAACTTCTTGAAGTGATCTGACAAATATTCGCGTCCTCGGTCAGTGCGAAGAGTTTTTAAATTCTTCTCTTTCTGATTCTCAACCTCAGCTACAAAGCGTTTGAAACAGTCCAAAGCTTCATAGCGGTGAGATATCAGATACACATAACCATATCGCGTATAATCGTCTATCAGTGTAAGGAAATAAGAGGCGCCATGGCGTGCCTTTACACTCATAGGTCCGCATATGTCAGAGTGAACTAGCTCAAGTGGTTGAGTTGCTCTCACAGCCTTTCCAAAAGGCTTCCTGCATGCTTTACCGGCCAAACAAGCCTCACATGTTTGTAGATTGACTCTTGCGAGTGGGACCAAAAGGCCTTCTCTAGCCAAACGAGTCATTCTATCTTGGCCTATGTGGCCCAGTCTTGCATGCCAGGTGGTAGAATCATTCACAATATTATCATTCACAACATAAGAATAAGAGGACTGAGAATCATTTAAATCCAATTGAAAAAGACTATCCATGCGAAAACCATGTCCGAACAAAACATCATCCAAAAAAGATGTCCAACTTATTACCCTTAAAAATAAAGGAAAAACCACTGTCTAATAAAGCAGTAACTGAAAGTAGATTAAGCCGAACAGTGGGTGCATATCGCACATCCTCAAGAATCAATGTGCGCCCAGTGCGCAACTTGAGCTGGTAAGAACCAACCCCTAGCACCTCTTCGGAGCTATTGTTTCCCATGAAGATATGTTTGCTACCCGCTGGAATCCGGTGATAATCTACGAACCCCTCTCGATCACGTGCTACATGTTTTGTTGCACCTGTATCCACAAACCACACAGGTTGGGAATGAGCAACCATCACATGTGAGGAAACATATAACTGAGAGAGAGATTCTGAAAGTACCTTCGGCTCAGTGCAATCACGAGCGAAGTGTCCTTTCTGTTGACAGTTGAAGCATTTAACTTTAGACAGATCCTTTTTCCCACCACGTTTTCCTCTCTTGCGTTTCTTCATTTTTCCTTCCTTTGGCGCAGAAGTGCTAGCCTCGCCTTTCTTACCTTTCTTACTTTGTCTTCCGCGCTTGCCATTTGCATTGCGCGATCCCCCTTGGGCGACATAAGCAAGGGTCTTGTCAGCATCTCGAGTCTCGTCCTCAAGGATGACATGCTGTGAAACATCAGAAAAGTTCTTGATGTTTTCACTGTGGGTCAATATCTGTTTCATATTGGCCCATGAGGCAGGAAGGGACCTTATGACAGCTCTGACTTGCTGCTCATCTGTGAGCGCATGGCCAGCATCCCTCAGCTTACCAATCATATTGGACATCATCCTTAGATGTTCACTCATGGTATGTTTAGGGTCTTTTGTGTACTCCTCAAACTTAATCACAAGGCTACGAAGCCGCGTAGTTGAGGTTCCACCAAAAGAGAACTTGAGCTGCTCCCATAAAGCTTTGCAAGTTGGAAGTTCATCATACTGCCCGATTAGATCATTTTGCAAGCTGCTCAACAAGGTGTAGCGCGCACTACGATCTTTCTGATTCCATTTCTGGTAGGCAGTGTGGTCTCTTAGGGGTTGCGCCTCAGTTGGCGCGACCATCTCCTTGGTCAAGTGCTCCTCGAGCTCTTGTTCGTTCAGCATGAATTTCATCTTTTTGTGCCAAACGTCATAATTATCTCCGTTAAGTTTCTCACCCTTAACGAGATCAGCTATGACATTCTTGGTGGCCATTATATTCACTACATTAGATTGCGCAAGGAAAAGACATTAATTATACATCCTTCTATTTATTTCAAAAAATTCAAATGAAAAACATAATCCTTCCTCACATCATGAAATCGAAAATTTGCTAAGCTCGTAATCATCTCCCATGTATGTGAGTTGGGAAAAATATTTTTCAAGTAATTTTTCGCAATAAATTTCATCATTATATAAGCCACAATATAATAAATCATCCACATGATAATTTAGAACAATATAAAATTGCACCATGCAATAAAGTGTGCAAGGACTCCATTGAGCCCCATTGGCATTCTAATAACTTATGCTAAGAAAATTCTGACTTGAATAATGTGCGTGCGAAATTACATCCCCGTACAAGGCTTTCTGAAATATACAGGGAAATAGTAGAATACAACATCTTTGAGAATCCTACTACAAACTACTCCAATAAAACAAATGGAGATGCCGCAAAGCACATTATTCTCAAAAGAATTTTCTTAAAACAAGAGTAAACACATAAACATAAGTTTCTTTAGAATGCCAATCTAGTATCCATCCATTTAACCTAAAACTAGCATGCTCAAATAACAAGTTAAAGGGTAATTTAAATGGATGAATAGACCACATTCTCCTTCCAAGGAAAACGGGCGTAAAGGCCTTGAAATTGGGTTTAAAAGAGGTGTGGGCTTACCAAAAGCCCAACAAATATATAAAAAACATATTTAAACCATAACACTAATCAAGGCAAATAAATAAAACATAATTCATCTATGTCATATAACTCTCCAAAAATATTTATTTCTACTCACGAAGTGCAAAAATTAATATTTACGCATTATTCGTATTTTTTGGAACCACAAAAGTACCACAAAAAATATTTCTAAATGACCCAAAAATGAGAGATAAATTCTTAAAAATTGACAAACAGTAAATTTATCCCTAATATACCCTCTGCAATTAAAGAAAAATTCTGTGTGTATAAAATAAAATTTTAAAGCTAATTACTTTAGAAAAAGTCATTTAAAAAATTAAACAGAACACACACAGAGGGTATAAAGGTAATTAAACACCACATAAAAAATCCAAAAGCCAAGAAAACACTCCACTCGCCGGCGGTGGGGTCAAAATCTTCCGAAAACTACCTTCACGTGCCTCCACGCGCCACCTTGGGCGTGGGGCTGCGTCTGGGTTTTTTTTTT
>JAVXUP010004388.1:0-33402 GCA_033070095.1 Escallonia herrerae | reverse complement strand
TTTTTGGTACCAACCTCAACACAAGACCATGATCAGCACATCGTGGGGAGCCCCAGCCGCTTTCACCTCAGGTTTCAACCTTCAACATGTTTCAGATGGTCTTTATGGACGCCATTTGCATGTCTACAGTTGGCCTGATGGTGAATTGAAACAGACAATTGACCTCGGCTCTAGTGGTCTCCTACCTTTAGAGGTAAGTGAGAGAGATTTTGTTCATAACCATTATTGTTCCCTCAATGTAGTATGTACTTTTTTTAATGAATTTGCAGCAAGCATATCGAATTGTTATTAAGACATCATCTTGAACTACCTTGTTATACTTGTATATAAGTTTTGACATCATAGAAACACCATACCTGTATTCTTGTCTATACGCGTAATTTTATCCTTAAATACTTGGTATCCACATGTAATCCTCTGAACTAATATGAATTCGGCTATTGAGGACCAATTTTCAGTTACCAAGGGAACAAATTCAATGATTGGTGATGTCTAAAAAGTGCGTGGTTGAATGTATACCTTTTTTTGCTGTATTATACAGTTTCCCGCATATGTTCGGTGATGAAATTAAACTTGAAATATTTTTTTCCCTGCAATCTGAAATTATATACTGTCAAAAGCTAATAAAAAATATGTTGACACGTCCAGGTAGCTACTATTTGATAGTAGGCACAAAATTTCTTTACCCAATGCATCGGGTGGGCTGCTATAACAGTCTTGAAGTCACTAAAGCTGAATTTCAGTATGATATCTACTTGAATTGTGAAATAATCATGTAGGGCTGCGTAAAGGTTGTTAAAATGGTCTGGTTTTCAAATTGTAATAATTGCTAATGCATACTTAGAAGGTAAAGTTACAAAAGGTTTTCAAATTTATTATTTTCCAAACTGTAAGCTATGATTTCTCAAAAGCATGGTTTTACTTTTGATGTTTGGTTTTCAGTAGTGGACTTTGTGCATCGTGAGAATTCATTGTTAAATGTAGTCCAATTCATTGTAAAAACTTGTAGGAATTTGTGAGAAAATAAACACACACACACATTCACTGTAAACTTGTAGGACTGTTGAAGTTCTTAATATATTTTTATTTTACACACAGTAGTGGACTTTGTGCATCGTGAGAATTCATTGTTAAATGTTCCAATTCAGTAAAAACTTGTAGGAATTTGTAAGAAAATAAACACACACACACATTCACTGTAAACTTGTAGGACTGTTGAAGTTCTTAATATATTTTTGTTTTACACACACACACAATCACACAAAAAAAATAAAAATAAACATCAATTGGAGCAGCTGAATTTCGTGTAAGAGGATGAGAAAGAAAGCCAATAACATGAAATAGTTTCAACAATAACAAGAAAGAAGGTTAGTAGCAAGAAAGCAGTTGAATGTCTCAACGATTCTAAGATTAGAGTCTAAAAAGTAACAAGAGAAGGAAAAAGACATGGGACCATAGCCATGAAAGATAGGTGTTATATAGCCAGATGAGTCTGTAAATAAGGTCGGAGACGTTGACCTATCTTCCTGTGGACTGGTAAGCTTGGATTTTGGTGACAAAAAGAAGGAAGAGAGAAAAAGACGAGAGAAAGTAGAAGGGTACCTTTTGCTGGGTCAATCAAATTGGGGTTTGCCCAAAAAATCCATTTCTAAAAAAGCCCCAAATTTGTCAATTGTTACACACTAAGCCTGAAATAAGTTTGAAATATTATATTTTGGCCCCATACGCGTGGACGCTTCTTCAAGAGGTGTTTGATACTTCTTCAAGAGGTGTTTGACGGTCCGGTAATCCAAAAAATAAAAATAAATTCAGATACCGCTGAGAGGTGTCGAACAGTGTCCATGGTGTCGAGGTGTCGGTAGGTGTCTGACACCATACCTTGACCTATATGATGGGTGTCTATGCTTCCTAGGAAAATACGTAAGATTTTTACTACGTATTTTAATGAAGTTATTTTACTTTTGAAGTTCCTTTTTCGATACAGGGCTTTGTGCCTTGTAACAATTTAGTGTTTTCTAAAATTCCATTTTAAATATGGTACCAAATAAAAAGTTGTCCAAGTTCAATGTGAGAACTGGTAGCAATATGTAAAGAGTATAGTTATGTAAGAGTATAGTTATTATTTGTTTGAAGAACTCTACTCCATGTTAATGAAGTTATTTTACTTTTGATGTTTGATTTTGAATGTAAAAGTTTTTTGGAAGCTAGTATCTAAGAGTTTCAAATTTATGGCAGGAAGCGTAGACTGTTAAGTAATAAAATGTCCAATTAAAAAGCAAAATTAAGATGAGACTTCACCAGAGCGCTCAGAATAAATGAAAAATGACATCTGTCACAAAACCACCAGACTAACTCGTCTTTTATATATTTACATTGATTACATTGATATTGATTAATTTGACAGATAAGGTTCCTACATGATCCATCTAAAGATACGGGTTTCGTTGGGTGTGCCCTTACAAGCAACATGGTACGATTTTTTAAGATGCCAGACGGCACATGGAGCCACGAGGTAAGGATTTTAGTGTTTGCCTGGTTTGTTAAGGCTGTTAAATCGCATTGAACACTGAAAAACTCCTTAATTGACATTCCAGATTGCGATATCAGTGAAACCACTGAAGGTGCAAAACTGGATTCTTCCGGAAATGCCTGGGCTTATAACTGATTTTCTGATGTCACTTGATGATCGATATCTCTACTTGGTGAATTGGCTTCATGGAGATATTAGACAGTATAACATTGAGGACCCTAAGAATCCTGTACTGAAAGGCCAATTATGGGTTGGGGGCCTAATTCAGAAAGGAAGCTCTGTATTTGTTGAAGCTGAAGATGGTACAAGATACCAGGTTGATGTCCCCCAAGTCCAGGTACATGCCACATATGAATTGTTACAAAATTCTAAGGCTTCCTTCCGATACTATATGGGCCTTTGATTGCTTATAACCTATAACTTATTCAAGTTGTTTAGTGTTGATTCAAGCCTACTTCAACTTGAAAGTGCTAAAGGCTTAAAAGGGTAGTCCAGTGCACAAGGCTTCTGCCTTTCGGGAGGTCCCAGTACGGTCAAAGCTCATAGCTTCTGAACATCAAAACGTATATTGTACTTGGTGGCTACTTATCAGTTTGCAGATATTCAGATAGGAAGACCTAGATTCTTGTTTTGTGCCAAGCGGACAGTAGTTACCATGATCACTTATGACAGACAACGTTAAAAATGAAAGCTGTTTTGCAGATAATCCAACTCATGATAACTTAGATGCTAGAGTTTTTACCATCTGATTTGATGAGCTTATGCAAGGTTTTTGTGTTGTACTCACGACTTTGTGTGCTTCTTATTATTTTATTTTTTTTGACCTAGGGAAACCGGTTGAGAGGGGGACCTCAGATGATCCAACTGAGTCTAGATGGGAAGCGTCTCTATGTTACGAACTCACTCTTCAGTAAATGGGACAAGCAGTTTTATCCAGAGGTCGTGGAAAAGGGATCCCAGATGTTGCAGATCGACGTTGACACTGAGAAAGGTGGTCTGGCAATAAACCCTAAATTTTACGTTGATTTTGGGGCAGAACCTGATGGCCCTTCCCTGGCACATGAGATGAGATATCCTGGTGGTGACTGCACGTCAGACATATGGATTTAAACATCTTTTGTATCATTTAAAAATAAAGGGTCATAGACTCGCATATAATTCCCCAACCGGGGGTTTTCTTTACAAGTATGGGTTGGATTTTGATGGCTGCAAAAGATGTACCAATAAAAATTGACCCATGAGGACATTGATGGATGCAACAGATGTACCAATGAAAATTGACCCATGGAATTATCAGTTCAAACATGTGGATCAGGATTCTCTGTTTTATTGCTGTAGTTCTTTTAGTGATAGGTGGTAATCACATTCCAAATTTATTTATTCGTTCAGATGTGCCTGCTTAAAAGCCATTCAAACTCATTGATTTAGTAAGGAGACTTTGATGGTTGCAAAAGCTGTACCAATAAGAATTGACCCGTGGAATTCTCAGTTCAAACATAGGTGGATTAGGATTCTCTGTTATATTGATATAGTTCTTTTAGTGATACGACTAGAGTTGGCAATCACTATCCACATTCATTTATTCCAAATCTGTCTACTTAAAGAGCTATTCAAACTCATCCATTTACTTATTGGGTCTAAAAAACTTAATAATCCACGGATTTGAATGGTTTATAAACAGGTGTTCAATATAACCTAGATTTTGGCTTGAACCAAGTGAGACGCCATTTTCAACGGGCCATCCACAAACGTCTTTGAATGGTTGGACATAAGGATGGCCAAACAACGTCCCTATGTCTGTCATTTACATTTTTGGTTGAACCAAGTGACTTCCTTATGTCTGCTTAGGAAGACTCACTTTGGTGTGGCCAAAGAACGTTCTCGATCTAACGACCACTCAAATACTCTTGCTTAGTCTCAAGGAGGCGTCGATAGACGTATAAGCTGGCTATAGTTGGGATGGCTCGATGCTCGATTGCTAGGAGGACTAGGCAAGCGTACGTCAGCTAGTCATGCAATCATCCAGACAGAGATAGTGTCCTGGAAAAACTGATTCTCCCTTGGTGTGTCCTTCTGTAGGAGCACTCAAAGCACACCAATGTATTTGTGGAGCACACCTGATTAGTGTCAAGATGAGATCATTGATTTAGAGACATGATCATTATTGGCCAATGACAATGGAGGATTGTATAAAATATGAAAAAGAGCGCCAAGCGTGCCTGAAACATGGGGTTGTTTATAGGGTGCCTTGTATCGATTTGCAATCGATAGTGAAACCTTGGCAATTTCATGGTTAGGACATGGACTTGCTATGATAGATTCATCAAAATAGCATGGTTTCATTATTGTTGCAATAGACTATTTCTCTAAGTGGACTAAGGCCAAACCAATGAAATCAGTTAGTCAAGAGGATGTCATAAACTTCATTAAGGAAAACACCACCAATTTGAATTACCTCAGACCATTACTACTGATAGAGGATCCGTTTTATTGCCCGGGACAAATGACTGAGTTTGCCAAAGAATATTGGTTTACCATCTTAAATTCGACCTAATACTATGGACAAGCCAACGGGCAAATGGAAGCTACAAATAAATCCATAGAACTTATTATGGAAAGAAGAATTAAAGACACACATGATTGGCATCAGTTGTTGTCTGAAGTATTATGGGCGTTTCAAACCTCTCTAAAACCAATTCTTGAGTAACAACATATGCTCTAACTTAAGGACACGATCCAGTTTTACTTATGGAGGTAACGGTCAAATCCTTCAAAGTAGTAATGCATAATGACCTACATGTTGTGGACTATAATGAGGCTACGGAGATCGGAATAGAAGATTTAGATAACATCAATTGTGTGTTCTGAATAGGTTACACATGCAAAAATTGAAGGTTGGCACGTCTTACAATAAGAGGATATTGTCTAAGTCTTTCAACATGGGTGATATGGTGTGGAAAACCATCTTACCTTTCAGAAGCAAGGATCCCAATGATCCCCAAATTGGGAAGGCCCGTTCCAAATACATAAAGGTCCCTAAGGGAGACGCCTATTAGTTAAAGTCCTTCGAGAGACAAGTTCATGCTAAACCTATTAATGGACGATTTATACTTCCCCTAAATGCGGGAAGGTGTTGAACCAATTGATAAAACAACACTTCATTAGCCCGAAGAGGCTAGAATGGCATAGCACAAATATAAAAGGACCAAAGTGCTATTGCAAATAAAATTGGTCGAATTCAGAACAAACCTAAACAAAAAGGAGTGGTTTTAAAAATTAGCATAGAAGGAATGTCAATGTTACATAAATTAAAAGTAAGATAAGTTGTTTATGTCTTGAAGATATCTTGAATGGTATTTCACTCGGCTTTAGCCTGGGAAATGATTCGATTGGCAAAGGCAACCTGCAATGCAACCCTTGAATGATTTTTCAGGGGTTTAGCCAAATTGATAGCTTCATGATATATGTTTCCTTTCTTCTATAATAAAATATGCTCCTTTTGTTTTATCTCCCTATTCTCGTTTTCATGGACTTTATCTTTATAGCCACTTGCTGGATATCTTGTGAAATTTGCAAACTCAATAGTTGCTTCTCTAGAATTTTATGAGTTAGAACGTAAATGTCTTTCTCTGCTTCTACTCTATCAGCCTTGATGTTCGTACCTTGAGTCCAAGAAAAGGACATAAGGAGAATTTGTGCTCTCTAGATAATTTCACTTTTGCTTGGGCTTTAGACAATATAGAAGAGTTGTCAATAAGAGTATCAATCAGACCTCTCAGTTTACATGTGAGCTCTTGGTTAGTTGAGATGTTTAAGAGATCATGGGCTAATAACTCTCTGAATGAAGATAGAATACCCTCAATAGCCTGGGAGCATGAGGATTAGGAGTCACTATCTGAGCAGCATGAGGAAATCTAGTGTGATAAGGTACAGATCAAATGATAGATGAAGCTCGTTGTAACAAAGAAGGGATGTCCTCTGCCTTGAAACTAGAAGGCAGGATTTCCTTAGAAAATGTAGGAATAGATGGTACATCAATAGCCCTAAGAGTCCCTTCTTGGAGTATAGGGATGGGTGGCTTGACAATGTCCATAGGGGTGATCGAAGGACCACTGGAGTTACTTCATTGGAGTCAATTTGAGTTTGTAAATCTTATGGTGCAGCATCATCCTGACAAACTAAACGTGTGAGTCGGCTTGATCTGTATGAGGATTTAGAGACATTAGAATGCTTTTAACTGATGCGAAGGAGGAAACTGGCGGGTTAGGGGGTTGGTTTAAGCATCATTAAGGGACACTCTGTAGGGTTAGAGGGTTAGGGGGATAGTGTCTGGGGTAGTGGATCCAAAGGTTTCAGCAGAGGAATCGGAGGAGTCAGCTCCGAAGGAATCGGGTTCATCTTGTCGCAGCTGCATTTCTTCAAACCTGTCTTTCTCTTCATTTAAATTGATAAAAATACCCTGCAAGTTTTATAAAAAAAAACAAATGTGGTGATTACAAGGATAGAAAATCAAGAATCAAAATATAGGGTAGGCAGTAAAAGAAACCTTCAGAGTTCTTGTTCGATTGTTGTATGGTGTTCTTTTGGCCAGAGTTTAGCCTTCTCCAAGTAGCAAATTTTGGCATTTGGCTTTTTGCGCTCACCATGGGTGATTTTCTCGGGTCAGCTATAGCTTCCGTTTTCATAGCAGGAATATTAATAGTTGGTTCCTGAACACCAGCAGACTGCATTGGAACCACAGTCGATGAATCACCAATACGGACCTTGCCTTTATCGATCGAGGGTCAAACTAATCGACGAATCACCAATAAGGGCCTTGGCTTTATCGATCGAGGATTTTGACCCGATCTCAGAAGATTTGCTACTATGACTAGAAGCAATTAAGGTTGCAAGAATGGGGGAGCTTGGTGTAGTTGTTCAAGTTGGTGGGGCAACTTATTTTTTGGTACACCAGTGAAGGTAAAATCATGTTCAAAGGAACGACTTTAGTAGGATCATTCTACTTAGGTTCCAACCTTGGTCCTATAGAGTTCAGTGAGGAGATGCTGATGGAATTCTGCTAGCAGATTGCCCAGTTGGTTTTTTCTTCCTCTTAGTGGCAAGAGGAATGGTATCCTTTTCTTCCTCAACAGCTTCTGACCTCAAGTATCCCATGCCTTAATTGTTGTTTTATCCATGGTTTGGGCAAATTGACTCATGGTCTGTCTCAAGACAACATGCACCATTTCCTTCTTCACTTTCACTCTTCAAGGAGCATCTACCGCACTTGTTTTTCTTTTGCCCTTGGCTGAGGAAGCCTGACTAGTTCTTTTCCTGAGAGAAGAATCAGTATTGAAGGGGAATTAAAGGAAAAGAAGGTGCATTTTCATACTTATAGTGGAATTTATCATTGTCAATAGATAGATTAATCAGATATTTGGTGATGACACAGATTTTACATAGCATGTAAACTATGCTCTGATACCACGGCTAGAAAGCATTCACACCTATACCTGCATATAGACTAATCCATATTTCGGTTGATAGCCTTTATGTGGTTAACCATCAACATTTACAGTCTCTCCTTAGGCTCAGCAAAACCTTTTGTTAATAAAAAAATGGAATAAGTATCCTTTGAATTAGGCCCAATTGATGAGCAAACTAGGAAGGAGTGTATCTCTGAAAGCTACAAATTGCTAAAGGTCTATCATTGATATGACCACCAACGTGCAAAAATCTCTGGCATAGAAAACCTGACCAAGGCTTCTTATGATCTCCCATCTTATGATGGACATGTCATCAGATACAAAAAAGGGTAATTCCCTAAACCAAGAAGGACCAAAAGACCGGCAAGGAAAGTCTGGGGTTGCAAAATCTAAGCAAAATGGAAGAAGAATAAAAAAAGAACCCAAAGATGTGAGAAGCGATTTCACCTAAAGCTAATCAATGGCCGTAAATGAGGTAGGGGAAAAGAATTATGAGGGATTGCTGGCAAAAATAATGGAAAGTAGGCTTGGAGCATTGATTGAACAAGCCACCCTATACAAACTATCCAAAACCAGAGGATCAAGGGCATATACCTTACCATGGGCTAGCTTGACAACCAGATTAATGTAGTCTATTGTAAGAGATAGGCTCACTACAAAAAACACATGCCTCGATAACCAATTCCATAAGAAGGCAACCAATCCATGGATATCTGGCTATCCAGTGTTGGAGTTACTCTTGAACTACCGATTGAAAACCTCCAAGTACTTTGCAGGTACTAGACTCGTTCATCAACTAGTTGACATAGCCCTTTTATAACATAGGAGGGAGGGGGCCTTAGGCTAAGCCATAGGCTTGTAGTAAAGAATGCTGCTTTGAAAGCTAAACCTGAAGGGTTATTACAAACTAGGGCGTTTGCGTGGTTGCCGATCCGTAAAGGACCTGTTAGAGCATATATGTCGTAGATGATAAAAGCCATCATCTTTGCCCTAAACATGAAGGCATTGGTAGTGGTAGACCAGAAACCAAAAGATACGCCCAAAAGCCATTGTCTACTTTTGGGGGATTTTTTGACATATGGGTCAGTTTGAAGATGCCTTGGGTTCTCCAGTGATCTGCTTAAACTGATGCCTTGGTTTCCCAGTCAGTGTCAAGAACGGTAGGCCACAATCAAATCGGTAGGCCACTAGTTGACCATCCGATCTACTCCAAGTTGGGTTCATGGAGCAACATGGTTTCCTAATCATCCACAGGGTAGCCAGGCAAAAAAGAGGTCCCATCTCTACAAGGGGGACCTAAGATGTGAGGGCTGAGAGGTTTAGGGTTCTTTTGGGCTATAATTAGTACATGAGGATCCATGGGAGCAATATGATCCCTAAGCTCTCCTATGCCCCATCAAGGGTGAGCGGGGATAGGAACACTCATTTTTTCATCACTTTTTGGGATTCATTTCTTCTTTCACTTGGTTGTCAAAAAAGTGTAACGCCCCCGAAATCCGGAGCTCCGCCGCCCTGAACTCCCGGGTCGTTAACCTACCGGATCACATCACCTGTCAGACCTGTTCACTAACACATATTCCAAATCATCTAATTCAACATCAACTCAGATTTCTCAAAATACTGGATCATAATTGCTTAGCTTAAACTATTACAGCTTAGGTTCTTCGCAATTCAAATTTCATAAGAATAAATTATCAGTACCGACCCACGCAGGGGTCTTACTATACAGTGGTGATGGGCTCACCGGAACCTCACGCAGACTCTAACCCATTCCCGAACCTGCTACAGCTTATCATTACCTGCAGAAGGGAGCCAAACGGAGGGTGAGCTTTTGAGAGCTCAGTAAGGTCGCACAAGGACTACCAACAGGATTACAAAACGATTTCAAAGAATCCAACCGACGAAAATTTCCAGAATACTTCAGATGGTCAAAACTTAATGACTTCCAAAAGGATCAAAAACTCATCAGAAATAGATACCAAAATAAACCGGAACAAACATGACCGATTCCAAAATGAACAATCGATAATAGATCATTTCTAGAGTCATCATTTCCAAATACAATGAAGGTTTTTCAAAGGATTTCAACAGAAGCACATATCATTTCAAATAATACTTTTCAGACATTTCCGTAATAGTCACGGCAGTATACAGAGCAGATAAAATTAAAAATCAACGTTGATCTTGGGCGGTCGTAATGCCATTCCGGCAAAGCACAGAAGTGTACACATGCATGATGTACTAAAATACTAGTCCACTTGGGTACTAGCCTGCTTTTCCTGCAGGATTCAAACTAGCCTTATTACGCCTTCCCACAGAACAGAAACCCAGGTCAACACAGAAAAATCAACAATAACAGTGAGCTTTAACATAAGCTCGATCACCGAAATCAATTCGGATTCCAATAACAATAATCATACTGACATAAGTCAGCATTCAGAATTTTCATAAGAAATTAGAATTTTCTAGAAGAAATCAGAATTTTCAGAAGAAAATCACAGATAAAAACAAAAACGATTGCGAATAATTATCAATTTTTAAGCGCAACAATCCGGAAGAATGGATACAGACAATTATCAAATTGCTCAGCATGCAATATAGGCGAGCATCACAAGATTTCCAAACAATCGATTCAGGTTCAATATTAGGATTTTCTGAGCAATAACATGCTGATAGCCATACAAAATTCAGAGTTCGGCATTAGCCATAAGTAAATCAAATGAGTACTTACGAGTACGAGTTATCAAAATAAGGGTTCGGACGAAAGTCCTTCCCCAGGGTTTAGATAGAATCTCTTACCAGGATCCGTAGCTAAAATCGGAAGTCTTTAGCTTTAACCTAAACGGAATAATCGAATCATTAGAATACAGCCTACAGAACAAGATTATAACTTAATACAAACTCACACATACTCCCAAAATGAACCCCCTTCACCGGGTATGTAAAATTACTGAAACGCCCCTGGGATGTAAAATTACCAAAATGCCCCTGTCGGACTTAAATCACCAAAATGGTCTTCTCGTGAGTAAAATCACTACAACAACTTTACCATATGCAAATTTATCCAAAAATACGTTTCTTAGGTCAAATTACCAAAATACCCCTTCGGGGTGGCAAATTACCAAAATACCCCCGTTACACTTTAATTCTCAAAATGACTTTTTCCATAAGCAAAGTCACTAAAATAATCTTACTGTATGTAAATTTACTTCAAAATACCTCTTATAGGTAAAATTACCAAAATACCCCTTTGGGGTGGCAAATTACCAAAACACCCCTGGGGTTTCCGACACCGAAAAATCTAAAAATATCTTAAAGTGCTATTTTAAGTATCCTGATGTCATTTCTGGATTAAAAAGTATTTTAAAAAATTTTCGTCCGAAAATCCCGAACCGGTGTCCGGGCTGAGCGCTAAAAGGCTAGTTTTGCGAAAAATGCCTATCAGTCTCAGAATGGCACAAAATTTTAGAATATAAATCATATCAGTGAAATAAGATTTTCCTAAAATTTTCAAATCAAAACAGCTTGGTTTGCTATGCTAAATAATCCGATAAATTCTTTTAATTGGTACCCCAATTTAGCGCCCTTCGCGAACCCAAAAATTCTCAAAACATTCCAGAGAGTAGTTCTCATAAAAAAATTAGGGGTTACAGTTTTGGACTTTGTCTAATTTGGAACCTAACTATTTATAAAAATTCATTGAAAAACTGTCCAAATAGTTTTTCACATTTAGTGACAATTACGGTCACTATTCACGATCAAAACACCTACCATTTCACCTAAAACACACATACCTCTCATCTTCTTCATCTTTCAGTTGGGATATTCATCCCACACCCACTTCACAACCACACACTGCCTCCCTTTCAACCCACTCCAAACCATTAAAACCACATTACACCACACTAATTCACTACAACACACACTTAAATACATAATTTACACACATAGGTACCAACCGAATTCATACACACACAGCAACATACACGATGCACACAGCAACTTCACAACCCATACACCTTCACTCACGGCTACCAAACCCATGACCTTCTAACCTCCACAGAGCCACCCTTTACACAACCAATCACACATACTCTCAATTGTATCCATGGCATCCATGGCTACACCCACCAACACACACGGTACACAGAGTAGCTTTGCGGCTACTTCCCACACCCCCTCCTCTGCTAAGCTTCATTCATGACCAATTTAACCCTCATATAAACCTTCAACAACACAAAATTCATAACCATTACACCCGCATATATGCTTGTATACACATATATTTGCACTGCTACACTTGCACGCACACATACTTACACTACTGACCCATATGTTATATACACAGAGGAAATACACAACACCCATTAAAACGCACGACAGAGAGGAGAAGGGGATTACCCTGGAAAATTCCTTCATATTCGCTCATTCTTTCCACTGTTTTTTCCTCCTTCCTCCGAACTACCCTGTTTTCTGGTTTCTCTTCACTGTTTTGTTCTTCTTCTTTCCCGAAAGGGAAATGTTTCCCTTTTTGGTTTTTTTTTTCTTTTGCTTTCTTTTGTTTAATTCCCTAAGCTATCATTTTATAACCCAATTTCATGAGTCATCAACGAAATAGCAAGAGGTGGCTCTAATTAAGGAGGTTTTCTCCACGAATTGACACCTAGGGCATACTTTCAAAATTTGCAAAATAGCCCCTCAAGTTTTCAAAATTACAAAAATACCCCAAAATTTTCAAAAATTATATTTTTTCTCCAAAATTATTTTAAGCTTCCACAAGCTTCTAATACTCGAGTATTACTCAAAATTAGCTCCTAAAGTTCGGGATATTACAAAAAGGCATGTGAGTGATTAGAGAAATCACAAGTATGCGAGAAAAAGAAAGTAAGAAGAGGAGAATGAAGTAGTAAGGATAATAAAAGAGGCCTATTAAAACTCAATTTTATTGAGTAGTTGAGTAGTGTAGGTAACTGCCGAAAACATAGAGGCGAACTTAAATTGACTAGTATAAACAAGGTGCACATGAGTCAAGGACACCTTTACATTAGAAGACTAAATGATAAATTTTGTTAAACTAAGGACAGTTAGAGGGTAATACATAATTAATAATGATGTAATGGCAGTTTACTACAGTTCAGATAATTATGCAAGAATGGTTTATGACGGTTAAAGTATTCACAAAATGTGTTGCATGGAATGCAAGTTTTAAGAGCACGTGGATAATTCATGTTAAAGGCACTAAAGGGGAATTGGTATAGCCTTTAATAGGAGAGAAAAAGATTGATGGTAACAGTTGATGCCATGGAAAGTGGGTTTGTAGTCGATGTGGAGGTGCCACAAGGAATGCAGTCCAAGTCAGATGCCAAGTTGCTGATGTAGGGCACAACAAGGGTGGAGCAAGGGCAGAGACCAAGGGCTTCCCAGATAGAGCATGAGGGTGGCAGTGCAGCAAGGGTGATGGCGCACAGTGAATATACGACAGCAGTCACAGTCCAGTGCTTAGGTTCAAAGTCAAGGTCCAGCGTCAGGGGTCCAATTTTAGGGTCCAACTATGTTTCTCTCTTTAGAATTCTGGAGGATTTGGATTTTAGAGTGAGAAAGTAAAATTTTTAAATGAGAGAATTCTCGAAAAAAAATAAAATCCAAAGGCCATTATTTATAGGAAAAAGTGTGCCTGTGTCATCCCCTGGGAGTGACACATCACTAGGGGGTCCAAAAATACTGGTTCTCCGTTGGACTGTCGGATCTCATATTCACCAGGTCTACTCCTTATAGCGTCGCTCTATTTGTCTAGAAAGACTGGCTCCCACAGCACCGGTGTGGCCAAAAATCCCCTTGATCTAGCCACCAATCCAAGCCCTTGCAGCGTCCTACATGCCTAGCAGCAGTGGGAAAGACCCGACGCCCAGCTACCAGGCAGACTAGGCGCGATGCCCTCTAAAGACCTGCTCCTGTCTCAGAGTTAACCAGGGTTCATAGTCCCTATGGGTGCCAATGTAAGCCCCCAGTACTGGAGCACGTAAGCTAGTCACGCAGACACCCTGGCAGAGATAGTGTCTCGGAGGAGTCACTTATTTTGCGGGTAAGTCCTTGTGCCGAAGCACTAGAAATGTGTCAAGGTAGTATCCCAGAAGAGCCGTTTACCCTACGGGTTGTGACAACAACCCAGAGGAGCCATCTACCTGGCAAAAAGGGGAGTTAAAAAGCTCCCTGGCAGAGATAATGTCTACATATCCCCGCGGGTGAGTCCTTGTGTCAAAGCCATTGGAGCGCGTCAAGGTAGCATCCCAGAGGATCCGTCTACCCGGTGGGGTGAGGAAGCATCCCAGAGCAGCCGTCTTCCTGGAGAAAGGGAGGTTGAAAAGCTCCCTGGCAGAGATAGAGTCCGAAAGAGTCGACTGAACCCCTAGGTGAGTCCTTGTGCTGGGGCACTCAGAGAGTATCAAGGTAGCATCCTGGAGGAGTCGTCTACCTAACGGGCCGAGGTAGCATCCCGTAAGAGGAGTCTACCAAACGGGCCGAGGTAGTATCCCGAAGGAGCCGTCTACCTAGTAGAAGGGGAGTTGAAAAGCTCCCTGGCATAGATAGTGTCCTGGAGGAGTTTCCTATCCCCACGGGATGCTGCACACTCCATAGAGTGGGTCAAAGCATGTTACACGACCAAGGCAAGGTGCACATGGTGTGGTGAAAGAATGGACCAATGCAAGGAGCGTGGTAGTATGACCGAGTGTCAAGGGGTACAACTATATCAGCAGTGCGGTGCATGGGTTTGGCAAAGTGTCTATGGTGCCAGGAGCACGACTGTATCAACAGCACGGTGCATGGGCGCAGTAGAGTGTGTACGGTGCTAGGGGTGCACGATTGTATCAGCAGAGCAGTGCATGAGCGAGGTAGAGAGTGTGTATGCTGCCGAGGGTGCTCGACCTGTACCAGCGGCACTGTGCATGGGTGCGGCAGAGTGTGTATGGTGTCGAGGGCACAGCTGTATCAGTAGCACGTCGCATGGGTATGGTGAAGTGAGTGAGGTGACAACACTCGAGTGGGAGAAGGCGACGGGTGTCGCAAAAACGGTGTGTGGGCACAGGTTATGGGGGCTATAGAGGCGGCGAGCGACCGCGGGCAACGGGCACAGTGGAGTCGGCACGCGGGCAACAGCTAGCGTTGCGGAGACGATTATAACCAGCGGTCATGAGTGACAATCTACACCAGAGGGTGATGGTGCCGCGAAGCCGGTAGGCGAGAGACGGCCAGCATTGTAGAGAGCCGTGAGCAACGGTCGATGGTCGTTAAGGTAGGTGGTTAACCCCCCTAGTCAAGGGAGATGGCCGACCCCCTTCCTCAAGGGAAGTGGCGACTCCTCTCGTCAAGGGAGCTGGCCGACCTCTTTGGTCAAGGTAGGTGGCCGGCCTTTCTCATCAAGTGAGGTGGCCGACCCCTTTACGGTGAGAGTCATGCCAAGTCTACTTCTTCACATTTTTCTAAGTCTTGGTGGCGCCAAATTCGAGTTGAATATGTTACATGTCGCGCAAAATGGGACAGTTGGTGGGCCCTTGGGTGCGATCAAAGTAGATTGAGAACGTAAGCCCCCTACGTGTGGTATGTGCGAAGGGGTGACCCAAGCGGGCGCCGTACGCATACTCACAAGTTCATATTTAGATGCATTTCTAATGTCTGTTGGTGTTGTCACTGCATGACGAAGGTGAAGAGTAGGTGGCTCGGGCCACCTCGCGCGCCACCTACTAAAATGTTGGTATGTTGGAAGTCTTCGTGGGGTTACGACGACAGGCACTGGGGTGCGGTCGTCACGGGACGTTGAAGGTGAGAAATAGGTGGCTCGAGCCGTCTCGTGCACCACCTACTAAAGCTTTGGGATGTAAATTTTGTCAAAGTTACAAAAAAAATTCTAAGTGTGGAAGAGTGATGAAATGGGTAAAGGAGAGAAGATTTGCTATCCAAAGCACATGAAATTTTAGTTGTAGTAGCATTGGTATATTGGTCTTCTGTTTTGGTTGGATAGGGAAAAAATGTTAAGTGTTGTGGAGTGAAAGATAGGAGGTGAGAGTATGTGGAGTTAAAAATGGGTAGTGATGAAAGAGGGGGGAGAAGAAAAAAAGAGGGAGTGTCGAGGGATGTGTGAGGGGGTGGACTTGGGGAGTGAGGAGAGAAAGAAAGAAAAAAAGTAACTGTTGATCTTTTGTGACTAAATGAAGAAAGTGAGGGGAGGAGGGGAATTAATGGGGAAGGGAGGAGAAGAGAGGAGGGGTCAGCCACGGGTTTGGGGGGGGGGGAGAAGAAGTTGGTCTTTATTAAGTGTGAGCAAAAAAAGAAGGAAAAGGGGGGAGGGAGAGAGAGAGATATGTGAAAGTTAGGGAATTAAATGTGGGTCTTTCATTAGAGAGAGATTGAGTGAAAATGTTGGCCTATGGGAAGGGATGGGGAGGCCGAGGGTGTGGGAAAAGAGGGAGGGTTGTGATTGGAGGGGGAATGATGGGTGGGGAGAGGGTATTGATTAATGTGAAGAGAGAGATGTGAAAGGGGGAATAAAATGAGGGAGAGAGAGAGAGAGTGTGTGTGTGTGTAATGATGAGTGAAAAAGAGGAAAAATGAGGGATATGAGTGGGGAACCCACGTGTGGGAAGGTGAGATGACAGAGTTAGTGGGGTGGGTTTAAAGAGAAAAAGGGAGAGGGACAGAGAGAGAGATGTTGTAAGTGGGGAAGGGGGAATGATGTCTCGGGTAGAAAGGGGAGAGAAAGAAGTGTGAGGGAATTGGGCGATGTGAGAGGAGAGAGAGAGAGAGAGAGAGAGAAAAGAAAGAGAATGATGGGAGTGATTAGAGAGAGGGAGTTGGGTTTATTTAATGTGAAGAGAGCGGATATCAAAAGAGAGAGAATGAGAGACGCATGTGAAGGAGGGGGGGCTGCTTGAGCTTAAGGGATGCCCAGGCTGGCGTTGGGGGGGGGGATGGGGTAAATTTTTCTTTGAAAAGTCTCAGTGATTGGTCCCAAGGAGGGAGGGGAGAAAGAAAATATGATGTTGGAAAAATTTTTAAGAAATGGAAAGAGGATGAGAAGGGTGGCGGGGCGATGACAAATTTTGTAAGCTTTTTTAAAGGTTGAAAAAATTTCCTTAGTGTTGGAAGGAGCGTAGAATAGAGGGGGTGCAAAATTTTGTTGGAGAGAGAGAGGATAAAGGGTGGTATGGGGGGAGGATTTTTTATGAGCAGCTGAGTCACAGAGGCGGGGGGGCTGGTGTCGAGACTTAATAGTGTGGTTTGAGCCACCCCGCGCACCACCTACCAAGTCACTATGGAATGTGAGGCAGAAGGAGTAGGGAAGGGGTGAAGCCCCCAAAGGAGTGGGAGATGGCATCAAGGGTGGTGTTAGTAGACTTGGGTAAGAGCAATGTAGCTTGAAAAAAATTTTAAGTCTGGAAAATATAACTTCATTGATAACAAAAGTAGGTGACATGCCTTGGTACATGGGAATTGAGCACATTGAAACTTGCAAAATGGAGGAAAAATTACAAGTGTAGTAAATGCACTAGGCAGACTAGGGCTTGGGCGGGTAAGTCACATGTCCCGCACTTAGAGTTTGAGCTCGCCCGATGAAATCTTGTCAGCAAAGGCAAACTTGAGGCCTCTACACCACTAGAGGCCATGATTGACTTTTCAATGATAGTTTCAGTAGTTGGGATGGGCTAGGTCTCCCGGGGTAGGTTCAGTGTCGGCATCGGGCAAGTTATGGCATTGTCTTTGATCTAGGTCTCTAGGAGAGCTCTGACTGTCTTCGAGTCACATGGGTATTCTGGAGCAAGGGGTGGCTGCCTTCACTTGTCAAGTCGCCCATTCTTTCCTTGGGATTGACGTTTGCGGCTGTTGTCATTGCCATTAGCTGCTTTCGCCATCGCAGCCAAGGAAATATGAGTTTGGGGCTTTGGGGTCTTTGACGGACCGACCGAGTCATAGGTGCGTCGTACAGCTTCCTTGAGATGTCCCCAAGACCGAAGCTGGAGGTTTTCAAGGTAGACCATGTTGGTGTCTTTCATGTTCTTGATGCAAATAGGTACAAGGGTCTCATATTTGCTGAAGTCAGTGCACTCCAAGCACTTGTGATGAAATCGCGTAACATAGGCGTTGAGGTCATTCCCACGATTTTGGTAGATTTTGGCAATCTCGACGATGGTCACACGTTCCATTTCATAGTGAAACTTGTCAAGGAAGAGCTGAACTATGTCAGACCACGAGTGGATAGTACCGTAGGGGATTTGGTGGTACCGAGAGTAGGCGAGGCCAATTAGGGACTTGTGTGAAATTCACGAAGCTTCAAAGTGTCGTCCTCCCCGTAGTGCTCTAAAGTGCCAGCGAAACGAGTAAGGTGCTCGTGGGTGTTGCCCTCTCTGCCGTTGAACAGGGTGAAGGCTGGTTGCTTGTACTTGATAGAGTAGGGCTTGGTAGCGAGGCTGCTAGAGTAGGGACCATGGCCAATGTGACACTGCCAACCCAAGTGACATCACCGGGCTGAGTTATCGACCATAATCATAATCAGAATACGGTGCTGACTACAGAGCGACTACATCCTCATACTCATACATCATTAATAGATGCTCTAAAATGCGCCCTTACAAATTTTGTTCTTATAAATATACATCATACTGCAGTGGAAAACTTTCAAGTCTCTAGACAACATGAATGGTTACAACCTAGAAGACGACTGTAGTCGTGAGACTTTTATCAACCTATCTCACAACTCAATCTTTATCTCACCATTTCCATCTTGTCTTACCTTACACGACTTATCCCCTTGCTCAACTTTTCTTGAGGGTTCTCCTTGATCAACCTTATAGCCTGCACAATACAACATAAGGAATGAGCGCAAATCGCCCAGTAAAGAGAACACGAGGAGTATCGTGTACAAATGATTCAAGAGATTCGGAGGAATAATAATCATCTCAACGATAGCAATGAATCAAGAGTAGTCAATTTTAGCATCAAAATAACTTGTCAAACGATAATTTTTCTTTCGTTAGACTGAGCGGCTTTAAGGCCCAACAGAACAACATTATTGCCACCTCCTCATGGACAAGACTGGCTGACTGACTGACTATGCAAGTGAATCGAAATCCAAGGTCGTAAAGATAAACATCATTAAAATACAAATCATTAAAATCATCAACATCAAAAGAAAATCGAATTCAATGCATGTGACACGACAGATAGGACTCGACCAGACACGACAGACTCTGCTCGAGCGACATTCATCCTCTTTGGCCAGACTCGGACATTATTATCGCATTAGCTCCTCAGGTTTCAAGGTAACCTCCTTGACCACATGATTTTTTCCCAATCAACTTTGACCACCAACATTCATGTAAAACATGTTCTTTCTTATCAGCCATCTTTGTCGGTGCCTCCTATTACGAGATATTATCTTGAATTTCAACTTGGTCCAACTAGATCCCATGCATAGAAGTGGGATCATACTTCCTCAACATTGACACGTGATGCACGTCATGCAATTAACTTAATCTTGAACGCAGATCGAGTTTGTATGCTTTCTTCTCAATCTTATACAGGATTTTAAACAGTCTGATGAACCTCGGACTTAACTTCCTTCACTTCTTGAATCGCATGACTCCCTTCCACTGTGTTACTTATAAACTTTACTAGGTCACCTACTTTAAACTCCAACATCCTATGCCTCTTGTCAGCATAACTTTTCTGCTAATTTTGCGCAGTAAGATTTCTCTCTTGGATATTGATCACCTTATTTTCTATTTCTTTGCACAGTCTCGTACGAAATAGTCTTGGCTCTAACCACATTCTACAGATAGGTGTGTGACATTTTTGGCCATACAACACTTTAAAAAGAGCTATTTTTCTTTGCTCTACCGATAACCATTTCTATAGGAGAATTCAACTAAGGGTAACTGTTTATCCCTTGCTTTCCAAAATAATTAATGTAGGCCATCAACACTCTCATAGTATTCATATCATGTGTCTTAATCGGCCACCTGTCTGAGGTAAAAGGCTATCCTTATGGTCAACTTTGTTTTCATTTCTTTTTGAAAACTTTTCCAAACTTTAAAGATGAACCTTGCGTCTCTATCGGACACAATAGTTACTGGAAATCCATAACGACTAACCACTCGCTTAACATAAGTTGGACAAATCGTTCAGAAAAATATTCTTCCAAAATAAAATAAATCAAAACTTCTTAGTCAACCTCTCCACTACAACCCCGATAGACGTATATCCCTTAGTTCTTCATGATAACCATATCACCAAAAATTATCGTAATGTGTTCGCACTTCCATTCAGGTGCAAAGAGTGGTTGCCACTATCTGTCGATCTTATGATCCACTTTTACTTGTTAGCAGGTCAAACATCGGGATACAAACTTTTATATATCCCCCTTCATGCTAGGCCACCAAAATTTTAGCCTTAACTTAGGGTTCATTTCCATCTCCCCTGAGTAATCGGTACCCCAAACTATGAGTACCCCTACAATTCCTTTCCTTCATTTGTCATTAGGCGAAACACATATTCGACCTTCACATTCATAATTATCATCCTCATCACCATCAAAATTTCTTTTTCATTCCTTTCAAATCCCCGCTAGAGCTCAACATCATTTCTCTTGGCCTTAAGCTTCCTTAATTAGATTAGAAAGCATTGGTCGCTTTTTTTTTTTGGCGTAACAACCATCGTAGTCACTTTTCCCTAATAGGGCATCTTAGAGAAATCCTCAATGACTTTTTGGTAGCCTTCGACTAACCTTAGGTAGCTACTCATCTCAAACGCCAAATTTTTGTCATTCCCCATTTTTCACTTTTTTCAACTTTTCCCTGATCTCTTAATCTGCTTTCGCATCGACCCCATATACCCAGATTTTCAAGTCAAAATTCACCTTCCTTGAATTTGACATACAACTTAGCTTTCTTAAAATTTGTCAAACTTGCCATTGTGCAAGTTCTTCCTTGCCTTTTGTACCATCCATAAGGTCACCAATAAGGCGACGACACAAAGATCAAGTGCTCTCAAAAACTTGATTCATCAAATTCATAGACACCACAGGGGCATTAATCAATTCACATCATATCCCCAAGAATTCATAATGCCTATCTCAGTTTCAAAAGACAATCTTGACAACTTCATCCTTCCTTATTCTTAACTACTGATGACCTATTTTAAGATCAATCACAGAAAGAAAACACTTAGCACCCTGCCATTGATCCATATATCCTCTAGGTCAGGCAATGAGTAAATTATTCATGACTGTCACTTTATTCAGTTTTGATAATCGATACCTAGTCTCACAAACCTCTCTTTCTTTTTTGCTTTCAGTGACCATCACCTTCCTTAAGAGCACCTTCTTACAATATGCCCCAGCTGGTAATACTTGGAACAGTCCCCTTTGATTCATCTTAACATCAGCTCAGTGGCTTACTCACACATGTAAGGCATTCTGTAATTGCCTTAATATAATTCGTATCCTCATGCCCCAATCCGCACCATCTACATTTTCTATCTCCTCCTTTTTGTCCTGAACTTGTCTGGACTATTTATCATGCACTCGTTTCTTAAAATTCTTCCCACTTTTTCAGTTTCAACCCTGGATTCTACCTCTTTTCCATCCAGCACCCTTCTTTCTTCCCAGACCTCTTCATTCTCTGCCTTCATCACTTAGTTTTTCCTACTACTCTCATAGTAATTCCCCATTAGAACCCCTTACATGTCCTTTTTTAAGGATTATTTTCCAACTCACCTCATTTGTTTCACTTTTCACATTTTTCTGTCAGTGTCTGACGAGGGCAATTAGTCCAACTCACCAAATTTCCTGACATCCCTCTCTGCCTTTCTATCCTTCCATTTAGCATGCTAAATGTGTCTCCAACTTACTCTACCATTTAAGCAAAAATATTTATCATCAACATGTTACTTGTGCCTATTTCGGGCAATGCAGGCCAAATAAGCTACCCACCTCAACTTCTTTTGCCCGTTCTCAACAACTTAAAACTCATCTTGTACATATGACCAGTGAAAATCATCTTTTTGACGTTTTCCCACTTCTTTTTATTTCAACTATCTTCTGCATCTCTCAAATTCACGTAGCTGTCTACACTAGACCATTTCCCTTCCGTGGGATTTTACCGGAGCGAGCATCCAGAATGTTCTAAGATCTACATTCTTTACTTCCTTTTACTGGGTTGTCATAATAGTAGCCACCAATTGTACCGTTGGAACTCCCACAATCTTTTTGTAGAAGTCTCACTAGCTCTTTCTTAAAGTCTTTTTGACCTAATACAACTCTCTGCTTATTCCTTCCACCTACATTCTCAACATTCACCATAATCACTTTTATTGAGGGCCCCTCTCGATGGAGAACCCTCTCTCTCTTTCTGAGGAAGGAGTATCACAATAATTGAAATCGCACACCATAATATTAACCTTCACGCTCAAATAGCTAATGGTTTTCATCACTAAACAACTTTTTTCTACAATAGTATGTATATAATACTAGTTCCCCATTACCATTCCCATTCTTAATCACAACTTTAGGTCCGATTTTAAAAGTGGACTCCACCCCTATTCATACACCCTATCAACCTCAGAGAAGCCATAACGCTCCCTTAACAACTTTAGGCTTCAATGACTCTCTCTTAGGATCAATTGTTGTCTGTCCTCAAGTATTGCCTTATCAGGAGGGCAGTCACGAACAACATGTCATATTTTTCTGAGTGACCTGCATACTGGCATCCACCGTCTCCCTTAATATCTAATTCGATACTTACTTCATGTCCTCTCATTCAACTTTTAATCTCTCTATCATTTAGTAACATCGCTAATTTGGGACTCAAACTGACCTGTTGATTAGTCCCTTTTTCCTCATTACTTGGAAGTAATTTCTCTTCCAAAAGTCCATCAAGACTTTACTCATTCTCACTCTTAGCTCCTCATTTCTTCTTTCCAGGTTTACACAATAGAAGTGTACAACCTTATCCATCTCTTTAACATGTCCTCTTATTTTAATTCCTATCAGAACTTTATCCGGTTCCTTCACTCTAATTCCATCTCATATACGTCCTCATCAGTATCTTTTTTTTTAGATCCGAGACCGCAATCTTATCATCATCAAACCACTCTTCTAAAACTAGGTCAACCAACTCTTTCTTCTATTCCTAGCATCAATAGCCAAAATGCTGAGGTCATGATATATATGCCTTAGCCACCTCAACCCATATATCTTAACCATCCTCCTAGTTCAGCCAAATCATTAAGATTCTTCTTCTACTTCTCTCATCGACAGCTTAGGCCTTCCACCAGACACTTTGAAAGTCTATAGAATCATTTGCCTAAGCTCTGATACCAACCTGTGACACCCCTAACCCAGGTGACATCACCTGGCTGAGTTATCGACCATAATCACAATAAGAACCCTGTGCTGAATATAGAGCGACTACATCCTCATACTCATATATCATTAATAGACGCTCTAAAATGCGCCCTTACAAATTTTTTTCTTATAAATATACATCATACTGCAGCGAAAAACTTTCAAGTCTATAGACAACATGAATGGTTACAACCTAGAATACAACTGTAGTCGTGTGACTTTTATCAACCTATCTCACAACTTAATCTTTATCTCACCATTTCCATCTTGTCTTACCTCACAAAACTTATCCCCTTGATCAACTTTTCTAGAGGGTTCTCCTTGATCAACCCTATAGCCTACACAATACAACATAAGGAATAAGTGCAAATCGCCCAGTAAAGACAACACGAGTATCGTGTACAAATGATTCAAGAGATTCGGAGGAATAACAATCATTTAAACGATAGCAATGAATCAAGAGTAGTCAATAAATTTTAGCATCAAAATAACTTGTCAAATGATAATTTTTCTTTGGTTAGACTGAGCGGCTTTAGGGCCCAACAGAACGTCATTTTTGCCACCTTCTCATGGACAAGACTGATTGACTGACTGACTATGCAAGTGAACTTGAAATCTAAGGTCGTAAAGATAAGCATCATTGAAATACAAATCATTAACATCATCAACATCAAAAGAAAATTGAATTCAATGCATATGACACTACAGACAAGACTCGACCAGATACGACAGACTCTACTCGAGCGACATTCATCCTCTTTGGCCAAGGATCATAATTCATAGGCCATCCTCCTCGTATTGATGTCCCATTTTACGGGATGTTCATCTCAGTCTCAAATAAATAGAAGAGATATTGTCAACAATAAGGGAACTCATCTAGAGTGCTTTCCCTAACCACCTTACAACCAAGCAGCAGGACTTCTTCAACAGGGCAGACTAAGGGAAAATTTATTTCACCTTATGTCCTCAACAAGGAATACCGGATAAGAAGATCAACCGGTGTTCAGACCTAACAACAAGAGTTCAACATAACATCATTAACAAGGCAGACTTGGGAGAAGATTATCGCAAGCCCTCAACAATGTTAGCACATAAGAGAAATGTCGACTACCAATAAGTGCCGACATTTCACAACAACACACAACGACCTTAACAACATCATCATCAACAACAGGGCGGACTTGGGAGAAGTTTACCACAATTCATCAATGGTTTTCTCGAAGAGAAGAGATATTGACTATCAATAATTGCCGACATCTCACAACAACCACACAATAACCCCTACGCAACATCATCATCAACTTCAGGTATGTTAATCGAATCGAAATGTAGTATACTAGGACACACATTATCCTCGCTAAATTCCATCAACAGGGTGGACTAAGGAAATTTATTCTACCTTAAGTCCTCAGTAGCACAATTCAAATATACGTATACCGGTCACAACGACTACTGGTTTTCAATCATAACAACAAGAATTCAATAACACGTCATCAATATGGCATGTTATTTGAAACAATGAAATAGCATATCAGAACCGCATTATCCTTACCTCATTGGCTTATAGCCAAAGCAACTCGCAATCTCTGATCGCAATGAGCCGCATCACCTAGTCAAATAATACTCTGCTCGTTAGACATCATTCAACATATACGCACTCCTTATTATATCCCTTCCCATTTACCCGCTCGTAGCATTTTATGACAAGTAGTTAGCCCGATCCAATAACTGGATCCTTAACCTAACCTTATCGACGCATTAACAATCACAACCATCTCATTTTCAACGTATTAACACCATTCCTCACTTCCCACCATTCTGGACGCTTAATAACGTGCGTTTCTAAAAATTTTGCGTCAACATGGCAAATTACCAAAATACTCCCTGATGGCATCTACACCACCAACACCCCAAAACAGCTGTAAACCAACCATTTAGATGTTTTATAACCCTTTTCGGACTAACAAGTCCTTTGAAAAATTTTACTGAGAAATTTAGCAAAATACCCCTCTCCGGGTGGTAATTTACCAAAATGCCCCCTTAGGGTTCTCGTTACCAGTAAAATCTCAAAACTACTTTAAAACGTTATTTTAAGTATCTTGAAATAATTTTTGAGCTAAAATATTTTTTACAAAATTTTCGCCCAAAAATTCTGAACTGTTGTCCGGACGAAGTGCTTAAAAGTTGTTCGGCCAAAAATAGCAAACAACTTTAGAATGACCTAAAATCTTGGAAAATGAAACTTCTCGACATCCTAGGGTCCCCATAAAAGTTTTGCAGGAAACCGCTCTAGTTTGATATTTTAAATTACACTGTACAGTTTCAAAGTTTCCCGTATCGGTTAACCCCTTTCCAGTCTTCGGAAAAATCTGAAATTATTTCTTGATGTAGATCTCCTAAAAATACCTAGGGTCTCTTTTTTGAACTTTGCCTAACTGGCTCTAGCTATTTCTTATAAATTCATGAAAAATGACCTAAAGTAACATACTTTTATACACTTACTATTTAAATTGTCACACACTAAAACATCTAAACTACACGCACCTTCTTCCACCTTCAGCTGCACCTTCTTCTACCTTCAGCTGCTGCACACCAACAACATTACCCAGTTCACAATCCCTCACCCGAATCACTCCTACACACTAAACTATGTTTCCCCCATTACCTCACTGCTCCCGAATCCATTTAGACCCTTAACATATTCAATTTCATACCACCACTCGCCCACAACTCTTATGAACACACACACAGTCATGGTTCGCACACCTGCTACACACTGGTTTAAATGCTGCATAACAGCAGCTGCAAAATAGCAGCATAACAGCAGCTTAATAGCTACAAAACAGCAGCTGCATAACGGCTGCACAGCAGCTCCATAACGGCCATAAAACAGCGGCAAAACAGCAGCAAACAGCAGCACAGCAGCTGCATAACAGCACCACTGCGGCAGCGGTGCAGCAGTAGTCACACGCTTACGCGCACACCCCTCCCTGCACACACTGTGCACACACTCTCACGTTGTGCACACGGATAACACACAAAAACACTATAAGGGTAGAGATTACCCCAGAGACTTCTTCAAATTTCCCTTCGAATTTCCTGCCGAATTCCCTTGCTCTCTATTTGCCCGAGCTCTGTTCCTTTGTCTCTCTGTTTCTACCTTCTTCTTCTTCTCTGTTTTGTTTGTTTTTTTTCCTTCTTTTGTTCACCCGAAATTTCTACCCATACTATTAATTAAATATTTAAATTGACTTAGTCACCACACCCCATCATGAGGTGGCAACAAGTAACAAAATTCCCTCTAACACTTGGCATCTGGGCATATTTTCAGAATTTATGAATTGACCCCCCCTCCCCAAAATTTTCATATTTGTAAAATGACCCCTAAACTTTGTGTAATTACCTTTTGGCCCCGAATGAATTTTGATGTGATTAAATATCACAAAAAACACCTGTTGTCACCCATTATATTATTTTTTGTCACCGAGACCATAGTTTACAGTTATGCCCCCGAAGTTTTTCAAAATTATATTTTTAACCCCCAAGGCCACACTAACCCCCCCCCCCCCATTTAACTTCCTAACTCTTAATCATCATCAGCATTTTGCTACTTAATAAAAAGAACACCTCTTAATTAATCAAACTCACGGTTAGATTAATTTATGTTATTTTCTGGGGTATCATAGCCAAACAAGTTAGAGGGGGAGTATGGTAAGGATAACTGCTTAAGACGGCAGAGGATTGCATCAAGGTCATGCTTAGTGACATACGAAGCATGCAAGGGTTTGTGCCCTATGGGGATAATCCTGGCACCATAGCCCCCAGATGGGGCAACCTGAGGCAATGAGGGGATGACAATGGTAGAGATGGGTTGGTGGTGGGGAGTAACTTGTTGGGGTATGATTTGCATATGGGTAGTGTCAGCGGCCGGAGTTGATCGTCAGGAAGGGTCTTGACGATTGACTGAAGCAAGTCGATCTGGATTGTAGAGTGAGAAAGTGAAATTTTTAAATAATGGAATACTCTGAAAAATGAAATCCGAAGTGCACTATTTATAGGAAAAAGTGTGCATGTGTCATTCCCTATGAGTGATATGTCACCAGGGGGTCTAAAAATACTGGTTCTTCGTTGGACTGTCGGATCGCATATTCACCCAGCCTGCTCTTCACAGCGTCGCTCTGTTTGTCCGGAAAGACTGGCTCCCATAGCACCGGTGTGGCCAAAAAATCCCCTTGATCTAGCCACTAATCTAAGCCCTTGTAGAGTCCCACATGCTCGACAGCAGTGGGGAAGACCCGATGCCTAGTTGCCAGGCAAACTAGGCGCGATGCCCTCCGAAGACCTGCTCCCGTCTCGGAATGACCCAGGGGTTATAGTCCCTAGGGGTACCTACGCAAGCCCCTGGTATCGGAGCACGTTGGCCAGTCACGCAAACACCCTTGCGGAGATAGTGTCCCGGAGGAGTCGCCTATCCCCGCGGGATGCTACACACTCTGGAGAGTGGGTCGAAGCATGTTCCATGAACAAGCCAAGGTGCACATGGTGGTGAAAGGACGGACCAATGTAAGGAGTGTGGTAGTGTGACAGAGAGACAAGGGGCCCGATTGTATCAGCGATGCCATGCATGGGCGCAGCGGAGTGTCTACGGTGCTGGGGGTGCACGACTATATCAGCGGTGCGGCGTATGGGCGCGAGGTAGTGTGTGTGTGTGTGTGTGTGTGTGTGTGTGTGTATGGTGCCGGGGGCACGGCTGTATCAGCGACGTGGCAGAGTGAGTGAGGTGACAGCGCTCGCAGGTGCAGGCGACGAGTGTTGCAGAGGCAGCACGCAGGCACAGGCGACGAGGGTTGCAGAGACAGCGAGCACCATAGGCGACATACAGTGTTGTCAGCGCACGGGCGACAGTGGCATCGCGGAGACAGCACGCGGCCAACAGTGGGGGTCATGCAACCAGTGGCCACAAGCGACGGTCATCGCAGCGACCACCCGCGTTCGCGAGAGACAGTATGCGGCTGCTGCGGGTGCCGCGAAGCCGGCACGCTAGCGATGGCGAGCGGTGCGGAGACGTCGTGCGGCCGCGAGCAACGGTTAACGGTCGTCAAGGGAGGTGGCCGACCCCCTTGTCAAGGGAGGTGGCCGACCCGTCTCTTCAAGTGAGGTGGTCGAGCCCCCTCGTCAAGGAAGGTGGCCAGCCCCCCTCGTCAAGGAAGGTGGCCGACCCGTTTTGGGTGGGGTCATGCCAAATCTAATTTTTTTATATTTTTCTAAGTTTTGGTGGAACCAAAGTCGCGTTGAATATGTGATGTGTCGTGCAAACGGGAGCCTCGGTGGGCCCTTCGGTGCAACCAAAGTTGGTTGGGAACAACGATTGTCAAAAATATAGATGGACAATTTTTATTCTTTTGGAAAGAAATCGAATTAGGCTGATTGGATCAAACAGTTATGAGGAAGTAAAATAAAAAGGGGAAGGGGATTATCGAAGAGAATAAACACACAACTCAATAACATGACTTAACTCAAGAATTATTATTTTTCCTTCTTCCTTCCTTTACACATTTTGTGAATGCTTTGCTTGCCTCATATGGCTAGAAGCCCCTGTGTCCATTATAGCTATCGACTCATTTCCACGAGTTGCCTTTGTCCTGGATAACCAGTCTGTAACTTTGATTGTACATTTATTCAAAGTTTTCATTTTTATTCGTTTTGCTTTTATTAAAGTTATTCATTTATTAAAGTCCTCAAACCAAAGGCCCAAAAGAACTCAAATCAATTGGAATTTCCATCCAGCGCAAACAGAAGTAAAAGGAAATTTGGAATTATACAATTTTAAGTGTTGGCGATAGCAAAAAGATTTATACATTAGGTAATCATGTCAGATAAGCACCCAAAAGGAGGATTGCGGAACTTCAAAATTATGTCAGATAACTAGCACCTATAGAAGGAGGGTAAAAGAGGCACGGAAGTAGGACTTTAAAGAAGACATTGTGAAGTCCGGGCCTAGATTCTTTACCCAAAATGTGGAAGTAAGCAGATCTCTAAAGAGGGAATGGAAGAGAGATCGCTGCAATCCTATGATCACCAAAAGTCGGAGCACGAGCACTTGCCATTCTTAAAATGGTGAAATCTTTTAGCATCCCGGACAACAATTTCCCTAGCCATAATGCTACAAATGTACTTCAGAACAGTATGGCAATCTCCACAAACACGAAGATTTTTCACTACCCTTATAACTGTCCCAGGAACAGCCTTAAGCAGCCCATACGCAACAGCTAGCCTCTCACTATGCCAAAAGAGTTGCCTTTCCTTCTCTTGCTCCTCCATGTCGTGCAAAACCCAACTAGTGTCAGGTACGTAACCCCTTGTCCTCATCTCTGCATCGAGCTCTTGAAGCAGAACATAAATCTCACCCTTAGAAGGATTCGCTGTCTCCTCCCCTGCACAGAACACTTGACTTTCCTTTCCCAATTCAATGCAACTGTAACCAGGTTCCTTCTTGAATTCCTCAACCACCATTAACTTCCTCACTTTAGATACACATTCCCACATAGAAGCACTAGCATAAACGTTAGATAGCAGTATGTAGGTTGAAGGATTTTCTGGTTTTAAGCTCAGCAGTTGATTGGAAACTCTAACACCTAATTGGGTATTTCCATGCTTCTTACAAGCACTCAATAAAGCAGCCCAGGCAGCTTCATCAGGCCTAAACGGCATAGTTTTAAGTAGGTTTTCAGCCTCATCAAGGTGACCTGACCGACTGAAAAGATCTAATAAGCATGTATAATGGAGCAAAGAAGGGCTCAATCCATAATCCTCAACCATAGATTTAAAAAGTTGACGTCCTTTGCTAACTAAACCAACATGGCTACAAGCATAGACGAGTCCTACGAAAGTCACCTCATTTGGCTTTAACCCAGTCAAAATCATCTTGTCATACAGTGACAAAGCTTCCTCAGCTCGGCCATGCTGAGCCATCCCAACTATGATAGAAGTCCAAGAAACTACATCTTTTACCAAGATACTGTCAAATACACTCTTTGCAGCTATTACATCGCTACATTTTCCATACATATCCACCAAAGCATTACTCACAAATAAGCTAGATTCATAACCAAGAGCTAAAACTAAGCAATGAACTTGCTTTCCGAGCTCCAATTCCGAAAAATTAGCAGATGCTCCGACAATGCTCGAGAGAATAAACGGATCTTCAATATCCATTCCCTCTCTTCTGATTTCAATAAAAAGATTGAAAGCATCAACCCAATGTCCACTCTGTACCAAACCAGATATCAAAGCAGTCCAAGCAACCAAATTCTTGTCACACATACCATGTAAAAGCTTAATAGCTTCAGATTTCTGCCCACTCCTAGCGTACCCGGAAACCATGGCCGTCAAAGAAATCGCATTCTTAAAAGGCATCGAGTCAAAGACCAAACGTGCTATATCTACCAATCCACATTTCGCATACATATCAAGCAAAGACGACTTAACAACTTCGTCTTTCGAAAATGGCGACAACAAGAATCGCGTGTGCACTTGCTTGGCCACTCTTAAAGCACCCAAGCTAGCGCAAGCCTTAACCAGGCACGCGAAGATGAAATGGTCAGGCTGCAGCCCATCGAGCAGGAACATGGTGGGAAAGGTGGAGAGGGTGCGGTGAGGGAGATTCGCTTGGTTGTAGGCAGTTAGGAGTGAAGCCCATGAGACATGGTCTCTTTGAAGCATTCCATCGAACAGCTGGACTGCGTCTTCGATTAGACCGCATTTTCCGTACAGGTTTATGAGGGTATTGGGGAAGGGCTGATGTTGGTCTAGCCCGGTTCTGATGATGTGGGCATGGATGGTTTTGCCTTGGGATGGAAGCTGGCGCTTGGCGCAGAGTTGGAGGAGGTGAAGGAGATGAGAGTAATGCATTCATGACCGTCAGCATGAATGAGGTTTTGTATAATCCCAGCCAGACCAGGGACACACCGGCTATTTTGAAACTTAAATGTTGCCACAATTCCCCGCTTTGACAGCCAAAAAAACAGCAAAAGTTGTCTGCATATAAGGTAAATTATAACTTTGGTCTTTCATCTTTGGTGCATATTTCACAACTTTTGAACTTTCACTTGGGCCTCGCAACTTCTTAAACTTTGGAATCGTTTAATAAAATTAAAAGTTGAGTATTGGAATCGTTTAATATTTAAAACAAAAAACTTTGAGTAATTATATTTTCACCACTAAAAAATAAATTAATCTGTTTGGTACAGTAAAAGTAGATATTCTATTCTACAAACCTCTCCACCTTGTCAGAATAATACGTGTATGTACTTTATAACTTTAAATTGGCAAAACTGTGTTGGTTGTATTAGTGGTGGCGGCGGTGGTGGTTATGATACTGAAAGGAGCTAATGATTATGGTAGTAGTGATGAGTGAAAATATTGCGTTGAAAATGGTAGTGGTTACAACAAGTGGCGGTCATTGTGGCGTTGTAGAAGTTGATGGAGGTGGCGTCGGAGATTGCGGCGTTCTCATTATAGTGATGGTGTTGGTGGTGGCCATGATGGTGTGGTGGTGGTAGTGCGGCCACGACTAGGCCATTGTAATTGTAGTGCTAGTGGAGAAAGGAACATAGTGGTTGTACATGGTAGTGGCTCTAGAACTGTGGAGGTGTTGTTGTCGGCAAATTCGTTGTGGTGAATCATTGTGATGATTTTTCTTTTACGTAAATTTTTGTTTAACATGCTTGGCCATTTATCTCACTTAAGTGATAAGTATTAGTAAGTTTATATCGATTTAAAATTTTAGTCTTTTTTTTTTGCGGGAATTAAACTTTTTTAGTGCTACAAGGTTAAGCTTTTTCAATGTACATAATTAAAAATATTGAAGATTTTAAGTTTTAAGTGTTTAACTGTGTTATCGAATACATTCTTAGCTTTCATGTTTCGGGGTACTCTTTTGAATGGCAACGGCTAACATAGTCCTAGAAATGCTTAGTAGGTTCTGACCTGCCAAAATACAATTCAACAAATTAAACTTGAGGACTCTCTTAAAAGTTTGGACTTATAACGAAGGAGCAATCGATGATTTATCATTTTTTTTTCTCTTTTTACCTATAAATAATTTTTGCCTTTTACCAATTTTTCATGCCAGACACATGAAAAATGAAAAGCTGAGTACTGTAGAAAACCTAGTTTTATAACTTTCTTGCCATAGTTTCGGGCTGGATTTCATAATTTGAGACATTCGTAAACCTAAAGCACACAAGTCTCTTTAGCTGTGCATAAGTCGATTTTAAGAAGTATGCCATTTTTTAAAATTGATTTTCTTTTTTATAACCCTACTACTTTAAGCGAGATGTCGTCGTTTATTTAAGGCTGGCTTCCCTTTCTTTTACTAAAGTTTGGTTAAATATTTGTAGCCCTATTAAGCTAGGAAATAAAGTTCAAACCTTTTGAAACTAAACTCAATCAATAATCAACCTATTAGGCTTAGTTTGACAATTAACACCACAAAAACACCTAAAAGTACTAAGTATGATGACTTATGTTGATATTTCACATAACTTTGCTTCTCTTGTGTATTAGTCCCTGTTTTATTAATAGAGGGCAAGGGTGGAAAATGTTCACAGATTCCCTCCTTCGTGTGTTCAAAAAGAGGTTCTCTATTATTCCCTCCGTCCCTCAATATGCTATCACTTTGACTTTACACGCATATTAAGGGTTTAGGTTATATATTGTGTGTGTTTTTTTCATTTTACCCTTTAGAGAGAGGGGAGAGAGAGTGGACCAAGAGAGAAAATTGGTTGGTAGAGTGTTAAATGTGGAGAGAGAAATAGAATAAAAAAGTATAAAGTGAAGGGTTAAGAAAGAGAAAATGAGTTGGTACATAGTCAAATGAAGAGAGATAAATAAAATAAAAAGAGTAAATATGTAAAATACCTTCATAATCTTTCTTAATTTGAAAGTGACTAATTTTTGTGGGACGGCCCAAAAAGAAAAATGATCAAATATTAAGGGACGGAGGGAATATT